>PVKM010004891.1:0-50182 GCA_004027735.1 Carollia perspicillata | reverse complement strand
ATAAAAATCATCAGCCATAGAGATTTTTAACTAAAAGGGGTAATTCAGATCGTGGGGTCTCAAAGGTATAGCACGTCCCTTATATGCAGTTCTTCTTGATAGGGAGAGTGACTTTATCCACAGTATAGATATATAAAACATCAGTATCAATTACACAGTGAATGAAAGCACAATAATACGATAATGAATTGGCCCAAATGGCCTCACCCACACAGTTGCAAACCCTATCATAATTTAATAAGCTAAAGTCAGCTGGTCCGAACACTGAAGAGGAAAGGAGATGGTACTAGGTGCCTGTATACAATTGATAGAGATCCATAGAAATTTGAGTCCCACTCCTTACTGAATTATTTCACAAATGGAGATAGCCTTTTGGAAAAGACCTCAGCCCTACCCAATTATATGTCCTCCTTAAACAGGTAGAGGTAGAGCTAGAAAGGAAGTGAAGGATTAGCAGGTGTGGAAGGAGACAGCAGTTTCATCAGACAAGGTGAATTGCAGAAGCTGCTCAAGGCTCATAAAATGAATTACCACTGTTTTCGGTGTACCCACAGCCCTAGAGAGCAAGGTCTTCTTTATTGATAACATCTATTTCAGACTCAGAATCTCTTGACTCTGCAATCAAAGTCACACTGCTCTCTGGCCAGGGCCCCAAAGTTTTTGCCTTTGAACTTAATCTTGACTCACAGAGTGGCAAAATTCTTTTAAGGAGTTCAATTTAATAGGGGAAATTAACTGCATGATTGTCATGCAGATAATAATTCTTAAAATCCTTGGCTTAAAATAAAGGCTGTGGGAGTTTTCAAGATGACAGGGCTTACCACCATAAGAAAGAATTTTCCTAGATTACTATGTCCATACAATGAAATACTACTCATCAACTAAGAAGTGTAAACATTTGTTACATGCTACCAACTGAACAAATTTCAACATATACTGAGTGAAAGATGGCAGAGTGAAGATGTGATATACTATATGGTTATATTTAAATAAAATTATTTACTAAATATATTTAAGTAAAATAAAGAGTAAATTATCCTGTAGTGGCAGAAAACTCATCTGTGGTTGTCTGGCATCTGGGTGGAGGGGAGGCTGGAAGAGATTAAAAAGGACCATGAGGGCCTGACTGGTGTGACTCAATGGATTGGGCTTATTCTGTGAGTGAAAAGGTCACTGGTTTGATTCTCAGTCAGGGCACATGCCTGGGTTGCGAGCCAGGTCCCAGCTGGGGGCGTGTGAATGGCAGCCAATCAATGTTTCTCTAGCACATTGATGTCTGATATTTCTCTCCTTCTTTTTCTCCCTCCTTTCTCCTCTCTCTAAAATTAAATAAATAAAATCTTTAAAGAGTTTTTAAAAGAAGCACGGGGAAATTTTTAGGGTTGGTGATGTTTCTATCAACTTGATTATCATAATTATTTCAAGTGTATGCATATGTCACAACTTATCAATTATACACTTTATATATGTGTAATTTAACATGTAAATTACACTCTAATAAAGCTTTAAAAAAACTACTGCAAGGGTAATAAAAGAAAACAATATGGTAAAAAGAAGAAAACATAGAAATAGCCCCATAAATAAATAAGAAAAAATGATACACTCACACACACAATTCTAATTACAACTGCATGGACAAATGCATTAAAAATTATTTTTGCCATGGTAGACCTAGTCAGAGCTCTTGAAAAGTATAATATGATTTCAAAGGATTACAAAAAGCAATAAACCATACCATGAGTAATCAAAGACAGGGATCTTCTTCAGCAGCAATTCTGATCATCAACGTGAATGTGTGTGAGGATAATGTCAGAACTTCTGGAACTGCAAACTCCTCTATTTATGGTTTTCTTCATTTTATGTATCACTGTGTGTATGCAGTGTATGAATGCATTTACATTGATGCATCTATTACCACTCTTATTATCTTTATGTTTAATTATTTGGATTCTTCAGGAAACAGACCAGGGAGTACAGATTTGCACGTCCTGGGGCTAAGATGATTCCTGAAGAAGGGCTCAGCTGTGAACTCAGCCATGAATTGGTAAATCTGGGCAATGAATACTTAACTCCTGGAACGGGAAACTTGGTGTGTAGCAACCACTAAGGTTGTCACTTGGAAGCACTGATTCACATAAATAAATTCACCCATCTGTGAAGAGCTCAAAGATGCTGGATGGTCTCTTTGCCTGAGGAAATTTATAAAACACCCGGTGGTATGAACTACAGAGCCTGCCAATGCATCTAATCTCACTATGCAGCTGAAACCCATTCTTTTCCCATTGTAATACCCATCCAGATTCCCTGCTCTACTTGTCCAGGTGGCAGTGATGGATATTAATAATATCTGCCATAGATGCTTTACTCAGTCTTCTCTTTAAGAGTACCCACAAGTAAGGTAGTTTCCTGTCCACTTTTAACTGCCCCACCTTTGGTTCCATTTCAGCATCCCACTGAGGCTGTGCACATTTTACTCATTCCTCAGATGATTGAACCTACCTGGACTACTTAGCTGAGAGAACTCTCCACTACAAGGTCCTCATTGCTCTGGAGTGCCCTGTCAGCCTGTGTCCTTTTGGAGCTCTGCTACTGGGAGAAGCCCTTCCTACACAGTTGTCCTATTTCTCCTCTCTTCTTTCAATTGTTAGACTTGCATCATACGTAGTATTAAGGCTTTCCCTGCCAGCTTTCACCTTTCTCCTTTATAGGCATATCCCTCACCCACCCTCAAAGCCTTTGGACATTGAATTCCTCAAATCAATGCATAGTTACACACAGGTCACCTGCTTCAGTGGTGACACAGATACTCACCCCTGAGCCCTCAGAGCCTCTTGCTGTCATGTTCTTATTAAGCTGTTCATGCACCTGTTGATTATTTAGATTAGACTGAGGAATAACTAGAAACCCTCCATGAATCACCTGGATACAAACACATTCTTTTGTGCTGCTATTGTTTAACAGATACCCTCCCTCTTGGAGATGATCAGAGAAAATTACTCCTGCCCAAATGCTGATTCTTTTCCATGCCTTCTCATCTCTCGGTATCACTGAGAAGCCTAAAGTGGCCAAATAACACACAGTCCTTAAAACACAATGGTATTCTTGCTGTGTGTGATTATAAGTAGTGTTCTCTGTCTCTAGGAACAGAACTTCTAGATACACAAGTCCTGGAGTTCTAGGAACAGAAAACAGCAGTTACCAAATGGATCTCTACGTGGGGGTAAATGAAGCTATTCCTATCCACATGCCTTGGTTCCTAGGACCATGTGTTCTTACCAGTTAGAGACATGACACCATGTAATGGTCATTCGTTAAACTGGCATAACACTCTGGATTGAATATTCCATCATTTCAGCTATCCTTCTACTCAAGTCCCAGGCCTACATTTAGCTTTTTCTGCCATGTACATGTAATAGGATGGTTTTATTAGTGTATTTATGTTCTCTGTTGTCTTAACTTAGTGATTACTCACTCTAAGACTTTCATTGTCCCTTGTCTCCAATGTTGGAATGGCCTTAGCTTTAACTATTCCATTCCACAGTCCTTAAAATTGCCGTGTATCCTAAATTTTTCATTTGGCTGAGATCTGAGATGTTTCATTAACCTGCCCCTGCCCCCCCAAATAAAATCCCACCCTGGTTTATTATCTTAGCAATATTAATGATTGCACCATGACTACACACCAGGGACTCTCAGTATTTCATCTGCCACCGATGACGGAGTTTCCTTTGCCAGCTGACGAGAAGATGCTTTTGTTCTAAAATTTTCATTTCAGCATCTGCCTTTTTGGACTATAGCTTACACCAACTGACCTAGATAAGGTTCCCTGAGAAACAGACTCTGAGACAGTTATTTGAATGACGGCAGACTACAGAGATGAATTCACTGAAACAACAGCTGTCTGAGAGTGAAAAGAGTGAGACTGGGCAGAGATCTCTGGCCTGGCCTTGCAGACAGGGCTGCCAGGTTTCGCAAATAAAAAATACAGGATGCCTAGTTCAATTTCAATTTCTGATAAACAGAGACTAAATTTTTATTGTAAGTATGTACTTTATTATCCTTTGGTGTAAGTGTGCCACAAATATAACATGAGGCATACATTAAATAATTATTCATTTTTATGTGAAATTCAAATTTAACTGAGTTGTGTGTTTCCTAGAAATCCTACCTTCATCGTTGTCATGAACTGAGTGAACAGACCGTGTCTTTTTTCTCCCCAAACTAAAAAGTTTTTAGCTGCAGGCTGCACTATAGAAGGGAGCCAAACTTACTCGAGGCAGAATTCTTTGGCCAAAGGCAATTCAAAGGAGATGATGTTAGTTACGAGTTATTAGCAGCCATAACTCCTGAGGTAATAAGTCTTTCCATTTTGGAAAGGGGAAATAGAAAGTTGTAAAAACAAAGGTCTTCACAAGTAAGTGTGTGGCAGGGGAGAGGAGAGGAAAAAATGAAACAGAGAGAGAGAAGATAATGGATACGTCTCAGGAACTGTTTTGCTATTTCATCTAGATGAGATACGTGTCATCAATCTCAGAATTTCACAGAATGGAGTACAACTGTGATGTACGCTATAATATAAATAAGCAGATGTGAGCTGAGGCTTCATTCAGAACACTTGGCCTCAGCAGACAGGGAATCTTCCTCAGCTTATCACAGTCCTGGACTTAATGCTGTGGAACAGAACAAGAGCCTTGCAGACAGACTCCCAGACCAGCCGTACAGCCGGAGCTTCGCATCTAAAAAGCAATCTATTATTCAATATTGTTCCTGTCTAAAGCACCTGAAAGTCATTTGAAACTTATGACTTCGAAGACCATCACCTTCATTACACAAGTGAACTTAAGCAACCAAAATTAAAGATGTCACTATCACCTGTAGTATTCCTGTTATGCGAGCGTACAACTGGAAAGGCATAGCTCCTGCCTAAAAGAGGGAAGGAAGGGTAGAGGTAAAAATAACAATAATTTCATAACGAAACAAGGTTATAAGCTTACAAACCACTGAAGCATATTAAAAATGGAACTGAGGTAGGCTATTCTGTGGGATTGCTAAATTAAAGTGGATAGAATATTTAATTTTAAAACTATGCCTAAGAGAGAAGGATTATGAAATATTAGCTTCCTTTTGTATATCCACAGGTTCAATGAATAATTCTGAAGAGGCATATCATAATTATGTTCTTTCAACCTTTTTTTACAGATCAAATAAAAGAAAGGATACATTAAAAACTATCTAACTGATGCCTAATAGTAAGAAAATCTAAGACTAGCTTATTGTTAGAAATCAGTTCTATTACAATTTTAAAAAATACATAAAAGAAATTAAAACTGTTTTCTCCTTAACTCCTATGCTATCATAGTTATGAGAATTAATGAGGAATCATCCCTATCTGTAGTACTTGACTGGATGCAATTTTCTCTTCTAGGTATCTGGCATTGCCTGAACATTGATTGCTGCAATGGGGAAAATGAAAGCACTACTGGTATCTAGTGGGTAGAGGCCAGAGATATTGCTAAACATTCTACAAACCACAGGCTAACCCCACAGTTAAGAATTACCTGCCCCTAGATGTCAATAATGTTGGGATCAGAAAACCCTACTCTAAATTTGTACAAAAATAGTATGCAAACACTCATCATCTGATAATAAACATCTCCCAAGCATATGAATAGCTCAGAATTCAACTAAAAATCCATTCCTTCAATCAGCTAATCATTCGACAGATATTTATTAAGAATCTATGGCATATAAGTACACAGATCCTTAACTATAGAAGACTTGTTGAGAGTTCAGTAGAATGGAGAACATGGTGTCTACTCTGTCATCATTATGTTCTCTCAGGCTTCATGATTCTGTTCTGTTGCCCAACAATCTGGGATTAGCTCACCAACTAACAAATACGAAGGTGCTGTACTGGACTATGGTGTTGCTAGATGGCTTGGAATGGAGCCTACTCTAAGGAATATACTGCACATGTCATGTGGTGATTGTGGGGGGTAGAGAGGTAGAGCTGGGAGAGGGTATAAGGGGGATATATGGTAATGAAAAATACACTGAAAGTAAATTTAAAAAAATAAACATTATTACAACTAGAATTCTATATTTAATTTCTAAGTCATCAAATTCTAGAAAAATATTCAGAGTTTAAATATTTTTATCTAAGAAAGAAGTGTGTCATCCTGTTTTGAGCACTTATAATTCTCAACAAAAATATATCAGAAGTAGTGAATTTAAAAATATTTCAGACAATAATTCAGTTATGCCTCAGATATAGTAAATGTATGATAAATACATGGTTAGTACATAAATAGAATGTGTAGAGTATAAAACATGATGAAACAATGTATCATATATGATTTATGTGTATCATATAACCAAATCTTTGGAAGATACATATGAATGTGTTTATTTTGATTATAAATGGAAAAATTAATCTCTGATTCCTTTCTCATGACATATCTAAAAATGTATTTTTGAATTAAATTTGTAAAATTAATATAATTCATAGAAGATGAAGAATTATTTTTCTAATTCATCTACTGCATTTTGAATAAAAAATCAAAGTAAAGCTATAGTCTATTCCATGCTTAACAAGTTTGCCTTAGGAGGAAGATGTGCTAAGAAGTAAAGAGTGTATTCACATAACACGTCAGTCTGTGCCACTTATGATGTAGTGAGAGCATGATAAAAGGTTTTCTTTTGTAATCTCTTTTCCAAAACCAATTTCTAATAATATGTTCAAATATAATGAAAAAGCCCTATAATCCTCTTCACTCAGAATATATCTGCATTAACATAAACAGGCATATTATATCCACATGAAGAATACCTGGATGGTGGATACTTGTGGTATTTTATGGCCTATGTATCAACTCCAAAATCCCCTAGAGCTCACATCTATTGACAAATTCTGATCTTTTCATAAGATGTGGGTGATCATTCTTGGAAAAGCACTCAGATCAGTAACTTTCCTTATCACTGTTTTTTGATAACCCTGTTATTATTTCTGATAGCTTATCAGTAACTTAAGGACATCTACGAGGAGAAATAAAATTAGTATCCCACTTACATTCAGTTCAGACTTCTATGTCTTTGACTAAAAAAGCAAGTAGAATCTTTATAACAAACAAAGCTTACTATGATTTTAGCTAGTCATCTATAGAGGTTTATATTACTATCATTGATGGCATAGAATTTTTGTTTTGTTTTTCAAAAAGAAAATCACTTTACGATTTTATTTTGAAATGCCCTATAGTTATATATTTTGCCAGTTAGTAAAGAAAATCAATGACTATGTTCTTGGACATTTGATGAGTCACACTTGATTACAAATAAAAAAAAACATACTAAATTTAGGAAACTTTTAGGGAGAGTGGTCGATTATACAAATCTACCATATGTTACTCTGATCATCTTTGAGGATATAGAAAATTCATTATTCATTCTGTATTTTAGAATGCATTTTTTCAAAGGTTTTCAAGTGGCAAAGGAAAATAGTGGAATTTGCATGCAGAGAAGATTTTCATAAAGAGCCCCATGAGCAATAACAAAAAAATAAATAAATAAAATTGGAGCTGCTCTGCCAAGAGTAGATAGAAACAGACTGAGCTTCTGACCAGAATAAATCTAGTTGGATCTGTCAAAGATAAAATATCAATTTAAAACATGATAAAAAACAACAGAACCTAGACACAGCATTCAGAGACACAGATCTTCATTTAAAAGAATTCAGATTTTGCCAGAAAGATAAATCAATACCAACACGCTCCCCCTCACAGCACTGCTCAAATATGTCAGTCGATATATTTGAATGAGTCAAGAACAATTTTGTATTAAATTATTCATCTGCAAAGAAAAACGGCTTACCTATATCCTGCCTGAATAAATGTTTGAATTGTTCAAAATTATTCTGACTCTAAATCACAAGAATAGGCCCATTCAAAATGTATCAATTGTTTTTCATTTTAAAGTTAATCTTTATGTAACCGCTTTGAAAAGGATCATAGCCATAATATATTGACATATCTATTACAATATATTTTGGAAATAATATTAGTTCTTGTCCCTAATACAGTCAAAACTTAGACACATGAAATAAATGGATGTCTACCAAAAACAAACAAAAAAATTAGAAGGTGGAGGGCAGAAAGCAAAGTAATCTGTAAACAGAAATATAAATGCTCTTTGTGGTAGGTTTCAAACACCTGAAAATAAGACACTGAAAAAGATCAATGAACCACATTGCATGATGTAGGGTCAGATAGAATATAACAGAACAAATTCCTCTGAGTAAGTAAAATTTATATAATGCAGCAGAGATACCATTGCCAAAATGTTACAAAAACTTAAATAGTGAATAAAATCACTCCAAGAACTCGAAATATTGGCCATATGATTGATAAGCTGAACTTCATTACAATTACCAACTTCTGCTCTGCAAAATACAATGGCATGAGAATGTGAAATCCACAAAGTGGGAGAAAATATTTGTAAAAGGAACATTTAATAAAGGACTCACCCAGAATATAAAAATAATTCTTAAAATCCAACAATAAGAAATAAAAAGAAACATGATTTAAAGAAAGTGGGCAGAAACCTCAACAAAAATATCACCAAAGAAGATCTACTGGTGGCAAATAAGCATAAAAAGATGCTCCATATCATATCACCAGGGAAACACAAATTAAAACAATGAGATACCACTGCATGCCTGTTAAAGAGCCAAAATCCAGAACACTGCAATACTAAATGCTTGTGAGAATGTGGATCAACAGGAACTCTCATTCGCTGCTAGTGGAAATGCAAAATGGTCCAACCATCTTGGCAAACAACTTCTTAAAAGTAAACTTACTCTTACAAATATCTTTCTAGCAATTGTGCACCTTGGCATTTTCCCAAAGGAGTTGAAAACTGATGCCTACACATAAAATGAAAGTTGATAAAGCTATGTTAATTCCAGATAAGTAAGACTTTAAGTCAAGGGATGTTATCAGGGATAAAGAAGGCTTTACATAATGATAAAAAGTCAATTCTCCAAGGATACTTAACAATTCTACATGTGTATGTACCCAATCACATAAAGTAAATCAATGAGACAAAACTCTTACAATGACAAAAGGAGAAATGAATAGAGCCACTGTTACAGGGAATTCAACATCCTCTTGTCAATAACCAATAGATGAAACAGGCAAAAATCAGTGAGGCTATCACAGATCTAAATGAATTATTACTCAACTGAATTAATTGGCAGTTATATAATACTCGGCCCACTACCAAAATACATCTTCTCAAGCTCCCAAGGAATACTCACAAGGATGGTCCACATTCAGGGCCATAAAATACATGGGAAGAAATTTTAAAAGAATAGAAGTCGTACAAAGGATCTTCTCAGACTATAATAAATTAAATCAGAAATCAAAAACAGAAAGACACCTGAAAAGTTCTCATTGTTTTAATTTGTGTTTCCCTGATGACATGTTATATGAAGCACCTTTTTATGTTTATTTGCCATCAGAAGATATTATTTGCTGAGATTTCTGTTACGTTGTCCCATTTTTAATTAAGATTTTTGATTTCTTATTGCTGAGACTAGACATCATACTTATGAATAACACATAGGTCAAAGAAGTCTTTAGAGAAATGATAACAATAGTTTGAACTAAGATTATAAAAATAGAACTTAAAACTTGAAGAATGCAGGGGAGAAGGCAGTACTTAGGAGGGAATTTATGGCTTTAAATGCACATCCTAGAGAATATCTGAAATACATAATTTAAAGACTCATTATATAAAACTAAAGAAAGACAGCAATGCAAGCCTAAAGTATGTAGAAGAAAATAAATAATAAAAATTAGAGAAAAATATCAATTTAATTACAAACAGGAAAACACCAGAGCAAATCAATGTAATAAAAAGCTGATTATTTGGAAATAGTGAAAAAACGTTTTTTAAAAAGTGACTTTGGCATAGTGTGTAAGCCCAAATAACAGGGCATATTGATTCATTAAAGATGGTATTCTGTAAATATTTAAGGTTTTATCTGTTTAAGCACAGCTGTTCATTTCCTAGATAACCATAATGTTTTTTATCCTGATGTGGATATTGTTGTGTACTGATGTTGTTATACTTTTCTTCCAATTTGAAAATAAAACATATTTTTAATATGAGGCAACAAAAATATAATATCATTATAAAAACTTTTTCTTGTTCAACATTCATACTTTTTGGTTTTGTTTTTCTTTTCTTTTTTATAAATTTTTATAATGTACTGTGTCAAATATCTGCAGGTTTCAGGAAAGCCACTTTTAATACCCTAGATATTTTAATAAATGTCATGATATTTAAAAGCAAAGGATAAATGAAGGAAAATAATAACAAAAAGGATAATATCAAGGAAATCATCTGGAGAATAAGAAAGCACTTATCTATGATTACTAATATAACAAAGAAGGCTCAGATAATTTAATAACATTTTAATTAGTTTTATCTATTTTATTTTTAAAATGAGGCCCTCATTTGCAGTCTGCCTCATAAATTGAAATTTCTTATAGACTGTAGATACTTGTACATAAATATATACCACAGCCAACTACAAATCTAATATAATTATATTAGAACATTCCACAAATTATGAGTCCTCATCTACTCAATATAAGTATAGAGAAAGATAAGGATTCAAAGTTTATAAAATGTACTTGTGTGTATTTGTATGATTGCATGATAAATCACAGAAATGAGGGGATTGCATCCTGTTTATTTAGAGTATACAATTAATATGCATTCAGATTTGAGGAGGTTGTAGAGTTATGGATAAGAGTTATGAACGCATTAGAGTTGAATCTTGGGAGAGATGTAAAGACAAGAAGTTAAGGAGTTTCATTCTTGGTGACTGATGCGCTGACTTAGTAACTGGAGGGGAAGCTACAGTTTCATATATTCACATAGTATCTGTCAGACATGTTCTGGGTTATACAAAAGTACTCACACCATCAGATTTCAGCAACCAGCAGCCCACAGCTTCAGGGCCCATATCTGCAGCATCTCTGAAAACCTAGGACTAGATTTTGAGTTCATAGTGTGTCTCACTTTATTTTTCCATTCCTTTTTGTTTCTTTGCTCTTTCTATGGATGGTTTGCTTGTACATTCTAGTTCTAGTTTCATCAAAAAAACCTTCTATTTTAATCATGATTATAATTTCGACCACACTCTAATTAATGCCTTAATAGAATAAGACCATTGTCTTCAACTCAATTTTAACATTTAAATGATTCTTCAACTTATAGATCATCTTATGTTATTAAGCTCGAATACATAAAATACACTTAATGAATTACCATATGAGTCTGGGAATAGAGAAAACTCAATATAAATGTCAGAATATCAGCTTGAAACCCCTTAGAGTTGAATTTTGTTAGAGATCAAGAAAGGATATACCAAATCTTCTTTTTATGATAATAATAAAAATAGAACATTTTAGATAATCATCAATAGAAAGAGCAGATCATAAATCTTTACCAAAATAATTCACTTTTCCCCAACTGAGTCCCACAGAGACTTTGGAAACAGAATATATTCTTCTTTGATTGCTAACTATTTTTCTAAGCACAGAAACTCAAGTATTTGTGCTTTTCATACAAAAATATAAATGATAAATAAGTACATTCAAAAACTGAACAGTTTGTAACTGTTGTTTTCTTTAGTCCTTGTCCAACAAACATTCATATGAGCAACTAACATTTAGTTTTTATTGGTAAGAATGACTCTAAATTAACTTAATATAGAAAAGACATAATTTAGGATTTGAAACTGAAAGTGTTCATTTTTTCAGGTTAAACTGATTACAAATGCCCCAAAACTCGCTCTTCAGAGAAGTTTGCTTTGAGTACTACCTGCTTTACATATTAAGATCCTTTAATTATAAAAGCATATATTCTACTTACAGGTCTGGCAAAGAAACTTTTATGCATGTAATAAAGATAAAATACCACAGGTAGGTTTTCAAAATGGTAAATACATTAAATAAGGTCATAAAAATACTTTTTGTGTTGTGTGTGAGAAATAGAAGTACTCTTTAGAAACAGAAGATAAAAATTTTGTACTGTTTGAAGCAAATGTATGTATTCATTTGGATTTGAGAAGTGAGCAGGCAAATTGTTGCTGGAGAGAAAATGATGAACAATCTAAAAGCTGTAACTACACAATTCTTTTTTCAGAGAAATAAAGATTTTATATTTGGAGCTGTGAACTACTTCAATGATTAAATAACTTTTTGTTGTATACTAAGCAGGATATTCTCTGTAACAGGTTAGTAGGGTGATTAAGTTATTGTTAATCTATATGTATTAATGCATCTTGAACATTTTCAATCTTTTACCTCCAAATATTCAAATATACAATGATTGCCTGAGGAATTAAAAATGGTCTTGATTGAATAAAAAAGCCTTTTCATCATCAAATTCCAGGGACGGAATAAAGATAAGCATAAAATCCACTCAGAATTTAATGTTCATATGTGCTGGAAATAAGTATATATGCAATATTTAACATGTGTGAAACAGTGTTCAAAGTAATTTATAAATAACACTTCATTTAATTCTCACAGAAATGTTTTCAGTTTGGACCCACTGGAATCTCAGTTTTGCAGAATGGGTAAGAATTTTATCAAGGGCTACCTGATGCGCAGATAGTGGATCCTGAATTTAAATCCAAGCAATGATTCAAGAGTTTGGTTCTTACTTATTTAACAAGCAACACTGTTCCTCAAAGGAAATTATACTACATTGCCTCTTCAAAGAAATTAACTTCCAAAACTAAATTGTTTTTTTTTTAAATAAAGCCAAAATTCCAAATTCTTAACATATCAAACTCCAAAAATACACCCACCCCAATTTTAATTTCTGGGCAAAGTGAAAAGGATGGGAGAGGCCCTACCACCTGATTCTTTCTATTCTCTTATATTTCTTTGTAAGTTCTATCATATGTAAATTAGATCAATAAAATATAGCCGGATAATAGATTTAGCCTCAGATTTCTTTAAGAATTTTATGAATGCGCCTTGTCTAGGATATGGCAGGCATACTCTGCGCCAGGACCTTTGTACTGGCTGTTGTCTCTGCCTAAGATGCTCAAATAACCATTTGGGTCAGCCCCTTTCCTCCTCAAGGAGCCACCAAGACCTCTGTTCTTCCTGGGATTTCAAACCCACTTACTCAGCTCTGTTTTTTTTTTAATAACAGTGATTTATAACACACTCACTTTATTGTGAATAATGTTTACTTTCTGAGTTTTTTTTCCCTGCTAGAATGTAAGTGCCATAAAGGCAGATATCATTTCGTTCTCTGCTATAGACCAAATGCCAGATGTGTGACCAAAGAAGAACTAAAAAAAAAGGTTCAATGAATGTATTGTCATCAATGGCTATATTATTTTCAATAATTTAGGTTACAAATATGAATGTTAGTAAAAGTAGCAAAAATTGTGTTTTTCTTTTTAAAAGAGTTTTCCATAGTGGCATGGCAAGACACAAAGATATTTATATTTTTCATTTTGGGAGGTATAGAAAAATCACCTTTAAACAGCTCATATCATTTTATATTTTCCCTAATTGGTGTTTCTTCTTCAATATGCTCATTAACAATGATAATTATATTTTTAAACTTGCAATATGATAGGCAAAACTTTTCTATTAATTCTTTTTTTTCAACTTTTATTTATTATTTTTCCAAGCATTCTTTCAACTTTGAGCATCCTGCCATGGACAAATGGTGGTGTACATGGAAGAAAACAACATTTAATTTGTCATATATTGTGTTTACACTTAGGAATTTTTCTATTGGACAAGCTTAAGAAAAATGAAACAGCACACATTGTCTGAACATAAAATATCAGCATCATGTGTATGATATGGTAGCTCTTTTGCTTAGATGCTCAGGAAAATCTTTCAATAATTAAGTTGAACTGAATGACATCACGGCAAAGATGGACAGAGATGGCAGCAATGAGCTCTGGAGCAATTGGACAGCTGAAACAAAGGTGATCGGCAACTTCATGTTCCAAGTACTTCACCCCATTTGCCCCCAACCAGTTCAGAAGTAAACAATGCTATGCCAGTTTCAGAACTACTTCCACTACTTTGTTCAAGCTTTTTAAAACTAATCAAAGCTTTTAAGTTCAATATCGGTAGACTTTAATACATTGTTCCATTTATTATATTTATTGCAAATTTGAGGTAATGGAACATTACAGAAAAAAAGCTGCTTATGAATCATGCTGCTTGTTTAGTTGATTTTGAATGATCCAAAATGATTAACCTATTTGGACAGAATTTGCAAGGAAGTTTATACAGCATTTCTACATGTATTGTACTACAAATATTTAGCCTGCTCCTGCCGAAGAAAATCCTCTAAAACCTATTTATTTCATTTAATTTTTATTATTACAAATATATATTTTCCCTAAGGAAAAAAATGGCTTTTTTAAAGTACTGAATGGCTTTAATAAGGTATCATTCTCACTTCTTTGGAACAACAGTTATGTTGAGAGTTGTACCACTGAGGCAGGAATGAGAGCCGTGAACTAAAAGCAGGAAACATTGATGTGTTAAGCAATAATTTAACTTTTTCTAATTATTTTCTTTTTTGCTTATGAAGAAAATTATTTTGTTCTCTGCTGAAATGTTAGAGAGAATTTGTAGTAGAGAAGCTCTCAAAAATAAATTAAGGGGTGTACTTATACTCAGAGATTAAAAAATAATAGGAAATAGAAGTGTATATCAGCTAAATACTGATATATTAAAATCTTAATATTATTGACACATATACTCATGACAAAATTATCAACATATATATGTTTGATGGAAAATACTTATAGAAAACCTTGTTCTGGGGTAAAAATTCTAGTTATAATACTAAATCATATTTCTTTTATATCTTAGATATAAAAGTAAGATAAAAAGTATAAAGATAGAATCTGCTATCAAAAGTATTTATTACTGAACAAACATATAATCTTTGGACAACACCACCTCAATGTGCCAATCATTACTGAAAAATCCTTTCACTAAGGTATTAATGACATGGTCCTCTGGCCCAAAAGAGAACAGTGTTGTCTAAAAGATCTTTTTATATACTACTTGGCCATCAAAAAGAAGAAAATCTTACTTTTTGCCAAAACATGGATAGACCTGGAGAGTATTATGCTAAGTGAAATAAGTCAGGCAGAGAAAGACAAATACCATAAGATTTTCCTCATATGAGTAATCTAATGAACAAAGTAAACTAACAAACAAAATAGAAACAGACTTATAGATACAGAAAACAGACTGGCAGCTGTCAGGGGAGGAGGATTGGAAGGCGGGGTCAAAAGGTGAAGGGACTAAGCAAAACCAAACCAAACCAAAGCTCATATGCACACAGACAACAGTGCGGTGATTGCTGGGGGTGGTCGAGGAAGGTATGGGGGAGAAATGGTGACGGAAGGAGACTTGAGTTGGGGTGGTGAGCACACAACACAGTGCACAGATGATGTGTTGTGGAATTGGGCACCTGAAATCTGTATGATTTTGTTAACCAGTGTTACCCCAATAAATTCAATAATAAGGAAAAAAACAATAGACACAGACAATATCATGGTGATTACCAGAGGGAAAGGGGGTGGGGGGAGGTAGAAGAAGGTACAGGAGAGATAAATGATGACAGGATAAGACTTGAATTTGGGTGAGCCCACAATAAAATATACAGATGATGTATATAGAATTGTACACTTGAAACCTACATAATTTTATGAATCAATGTCTCCCAATAAATGCAATTCAATTAAAATAAATAAATAAATAAATCATCTACTTATGGCTTACAGATTTTTTTTCTGTGTAACATTAAGTAGTCAGTCAACATTTATGTAAAAATTAACATATCTTTTATGTAAAACATGATATTTTAAACAAAAGTGAAAAAATACCCAGTCAGAAAAATATGTTCTACGTGTCATTGTTATTTACCAGTATAAACATGGTAACAATTTTGCATTGATATTTTGCCACTGAAGTCTTCAAAAGAAAATTAAAATAAACAATATAGCAATTAAGTAAACAGTATTATATATACATAGCCATTTAACTAATACATGTTTAAATAACCAAAATATTTGTTCCTCCAGTTGAAATGGTAATGAAATTTGTTAAAATAATGAAAGAAGAGCAGGCAGGACCCTTAAAGATGTTGATCCAAGGACTTTTCACAATGCCAAGAGTCAAGATATTTTATTAAAATGTAGACTGATCTGAAATTCAGCAGTGAAAGATTGATGTTCTAGAACCATTTTGCTACTTACTAATTCGCTCACTGTAGATTTTTAAACACTTCATAGACTTTTTACACTCACTGAATTTCAATTTGTATTAAATAGTATAAAGCTTTTGAAATGCTTTGATCACTTAGGAAGAAAGGGACTATATAATATAAGAATTGCTTGGTATGTTATAATCAATTTTATATTCCTGTGCTCTCATACCTTTATTGATAGTGAGATTTTTGGCTTATGTAAGAAGATCTAGCCCAAGATTCCTGCCAGTATTTTATAGATTTCTCTACCTTTCATAACATGTATCAAAAAGCAGGTCCCATATACCCAGAGTTACTCCACTTTACAATACTTTTTTTTTTACTCTATCAAAATAAGCCAAAACTGAGCCTCAGACATAGAACATTTTTACCAATACAAAGACTAAGACTTGGTGCAATTGTATAATTTAACCCTTAACTAAGACATGACAAAGCTGAGGTTGGAATCTTAGGAACTTATTCTTAGGAATGAAATTAATAAAATATCTGCAACTGTATTTTATGACTATGAACACCATCTCATATTGTACAATATTTTAACTCCTCATAGTCAAAAAAACTATTTAATTACATTTTAGGCCAAAAATATAAATGGCATTTGGTGTTCTATATTTCCAGATATTCATTTTCCATTATGATGCTATAAATTACTAAAATGTTATAGTTATGATTTGCTGTATTAGCAAATTATTCCATATAATACAACTACACTAATGTTATTATTTTTTCAATACTTTTAGGTGAAAGTAATAGTATATTTTAAAATCCTTGGTGGCATTATATATTATGGTTTTAAAATTATTTTTCTTGGAAACTTCACATTTCTAATAATAACTAACATTTTCAAAACATTTATTTTATGACCTTTTAGACAGCATTCCAACACTAATATTTTAATCCAGATAATACAATTACTCCATATGTATAGTAAGTTAGTGGTATGGACTAAAATTTTATAATTTCATGATTTCAAAACCTAGAATTTTATAATTTTCCTTATGTGGCTACTTCAAAAATTCTATATACTTTATTTTACAATGTGTGCCCCAAAGAAGCAAAACTATACAATTTATATCAAAGGCAAGTAAATGCCTTTAAACTCATAAAACAGCACTTTCAGTTGTACAGTTTACTGTGTGTTGACTCTCAGACCACTTGGAACTTCAAGGCTGAAATGTCTCATGCCCAAGTTCTAAGTTTATGAAGACTAAAATGTAAGAAATGGTTTTTCACTTCAGGCTTTAAAAATGACAGCCCAAAGATAAAAGCGAGTGATCTTAGTGATGTGGAAGAAGTATGTGCTTACAGAGAATTTATGGTGTGTACTACAAACGGCGAAGACGGAAGCTTCTCAATTCACCCTGCCATGCAGCTCCAGCCTACATGATTCAGTTTTAGGACTTCTGTCCATTATGATATACAGGAAAAAAGTGTGAAAGTGTCTTCCTTGTCTTCCACACAAACACCTTTTTTATTTGTTAGCAATGGCTACAAATAATAGCACCTTTACTATTTTTAATTCTACTATATTTCATGCCATCTCTTTCATGGTACTTCAGTGAGAATATATAAATGTCCATGACAGATCATTATACTGGACAAAATACCCAACAGGGGTATCACTACGTTTCACTAGTCAGTAAGACAAGCACAAAAACCTTAAACTTCATGCTGTGACACTGTAATGTCAGCTGACTGAACATCATAGCTACTTAGAATGCTTCAATTTTAAAGTCCAAGTATATGCACAAATGTCTAAGGAATTATTTTTTATTAGGATGCTTTGATTGCATGCAAAATAAACTAATTGGTGAATTAAGATTTCAGAGAATCAGCAAGAAACCAGAATAAAAGGTTTATAAGTTAGTGTAAACAGTGAAAACTTGGTAAAGCTTCGGATAAAAATAATGGCTAATATTATGTACCTTTGTGTGCCAGCTACTCACTCAGGTGAATGTGAACTTATATGTATAACTATTTGATATTCAGTTAAGCCTTCTGAAGTAGTAAACTATTTGAATGCACATCTGCTATAATTGACTTTTTGTTAGGTTGAGTACGCAAACATTGTCAATCTACCAGAATGCGAAGGCAACTAATTCTAACCTATTCAACCAGGAGCCTGGCATAAACACTAGAAGGATTTGGACTCCTGATAGACCTAACATGAAGTTGTCTGTGTTGCATCTCAAACAACTGAAAAAACATCAATTGATGAATAGCAGGGTTGACCAACATTTTTTGTAAAAGGCCAGAGAGTAAGTATTTTAGGCTTTTCAGGCCACAAATGATCTCTGTAACATATTTGAAAGACAGTTAGTAGGGCCTCCCATTGGCCAAATATGAGACAGTTGCACATAATAGATAATATCTCATTGAATACAATCGAAACTGATAAAAACAATGAATGATAAAATGAGTATAACAAAAATGGGCCATTTCCATAATTTCAATGTATCTCCTATAAAATAATTAATTAATTGGAAAGGAAAATGGGTAATTTTACGGTAGAGAAAACTGGCAGCCACCACCATAGTCTGGCTTAAAACATTTACATAACCAGTAATTGGACACATAAAACTAGTATAGCAACTGATAAAATGTAACTAGAAAACAATAAATAAACCAGGTTCATGTCTGTGATATTGCTGCCAAAATAAAATGAATAATCTGATTTATTCAGGAGGAACCATCAGATATATCCAAACTGATAAACATTCCACGATTGTTCTTGTGGAGTTTCTGTAGGTTGAAATCATGCTAACATAAATAAGTAAAAATAAATTCTTGGGGTCCAGACCAGAACAAAAAAATCAGAATCTCTGAAAATGGTACCAGAACGCTGTATTCTGAAATTCTCCCCTACGTGATACTAATTTGCAGCTTTGAGAACTGCAGATCATCTACATAAGGGAGCTAACAGCCATTGGCAGGATCAAGTGCTGTGTCGTGGGGGGCATGACCAATGCACTATAATCATTAAGACAACCATATCCAGCCTCAGGTTATATTAAATTCAGAGTCTCACAAAACGTCCATTTGAGACATCACACAAAACTAAAAGCAGGCTTTCTCAGTCAAGTACCCTGACACTTCATTACCAAACTGGTTCTCCAGAAACATGATGAGGCAAATTTAAGAATTTTGTTTTGTATATGCTTCCTCAAGATATTTGAGAGCTTTATTTTAGTTACCTAACTTGTAAATGCGAGAAAAAAATATTTTTATTATTATTAAATTTTCATGGGAAGGAGACTCAAACATGTCCAATCCACAGAGAAACAGCATCTAAAGACAGAGAAAGATCACTGAAAACCATTTGAGGGCATTACATTTTGAGAAACTCCCAGATTCCTGCAAATAATACTATCCCAATGATCAGGAGATTGGTCTTCCCCGAACAACACCTCAATGTTCACATAGTGAACAGACAAGTTATGACTTCAATGGAAATTTACAATTTGTAGAATAAAATTTTAATTTTGTTTTCACTACTCAAACATGAACCTACATAAATAAGATGAACCATCATAGATGGTCTTGATTTAATAGTAGCAGTAGCCCACTACTGCTGGGATCAATGATCACTAACTACTTCTAAGGTTAAACCATGCATCATAGATTATTTGGGAATTTCAATTTGTGCATCAGAAACATCATACAAATGCAATGTTCAGATAAAAGAGTTTGTTATAGAAATGTCACAGGCCTACAGGAGACACGAGATATAAAGCAGAGTCACATTTCATGGGCACTGGCCCTACAACCTCTATTGACCATGGACTTACATTCGCTTTTGCCCTTATCTTCTCGTCTTCTCACTGAGACTGATTTCTCAGCACCCTTGCAGCTTGACATCCACAACAGGTCACACAGTCTACGTGAATTAGCTCCAGTTACCCAAATATGACTATATTCTTCGCCATTCATTACAAATCTTACAGGAATCTGGCTTGCTACCAATTATTTCATTTTTGGTCAAGTGGAACAACTACTTTGGCCCCATCATATATATCCCAAGCTTGATATTATACAGATCAAAAGTGTTTGAGCTAAGAAATTAAATATTTGAATTGTCACTCTCTTGTGATAAGTTAGGACAGATACTCAGATTTAGCCACTTAATATGATCATAATTATAGTATGTCATTATAATTGTTACCTGCTTTGACAAAAGACTTGTCCCCTGTTTCTATGTGACCTTGGATATTAACTAATTTAGTAGTTTCCCCACAGCTTTCTGTAAGTCCCACCCTGAAATATGAATGCCTGCCTCCCCTTCTTAACTAAGTAACTGATCCCAAATACTGTTTTCCCCTGAGTGGTCATCGCCTTCAAGCCATTCTCAGGAGCAATATTTTATGAGTTAATATTTTTTGGTTAAAAATTAGCAAAACAAATCTGAATGTTAGTTAGCAAATAGAACATTTGCTGTAAGAGTAGCAGGAGCTAACACCAGTGGGAGGACGAGAAGACTGGCATTGGAGAACAGCAGAAGTTCTGGGATGATACTCAAGCCAAACTCTTGAAACAATTTAAATAGTAGCAGTAGCCCACTACTGCTGGGATCAATGATCACCAACTATTTCTAAGGCTGAACCATGCATTTACTTAAGATTCCAAGTCAGAGAAGAGGTTGCCCGACTGGTAGATTTAGATTATGTTCCTTCTCCACGGATGATTTGACATGGTCAGTGCACAGACAGTGCCAAAAGCCTCCAAAAAACCCATAAGCTTCTGCAGAGGAGTGGCAGGCACTGGGCTATACTATCCCACACAAAACAAAAAATACACAATGGAATGGTTTTAGTCACAAAAAAATAAATCAGAGTGCTGGGAGGAAGGACATATGGATGCTGGGGATAGGGGGCAACAGAATACTAAATTATAACAATGTTGTTAAAAGATATGGTGAAATGACATGGTTACCTTGAAAATAATCTAAATACTGACTCCAAGTGTTGGTATAATTAAGAATAATTAGGTAATTAGGATTCAAAAGAGTTGATTTTTCCCTAGAATTATTTTCAAATATAACTAGTAAGTTAAAGTACATATTTATCCAATATTTTTTTCATTTTATTCAGGTATTTATAGATTAGGGTTTTTTTATTTCATTTTTGTCACACCACTTGAAGGACAACATTACATTTATGATCACCCACAAACAAGAAAATAATATTCATAAATATACAGATAAATAGCAAGCAATTCCAAGAAGTTTATGAGCTACTCTCATAACTCCCTAATTAAATTCAAGAGGTCTGTGGCTCTCCTATAAGAAACACTTTCTGACAGATAGGTAACTCATAGATATACTTCAAATCCAAGGTAAGTTTTAATAATATCATTACTGCTTCTGGAACTTTCAGCTCCAGAGAGATTTATTTTAGTTATTATTTAAGATTATATATGGTCTTCCAAGGAATTTTATTTTTTAATATTATTTTTATAATTTAAAAAGGATACCTAATTATTAGAGAACATTTAACACATCTTACAAGTTGAGAAAAAAACATAAAAATCACAGCACACAGATCTAATAAGTAGTAAGGCATCAACATCATTGTGTACTTTCTGTCTACATCCCAGCTACATTTCCTACACTTCTTTCTATGTAATTTCTTTCTCATGCCTTGTATGATGCTTTCCTTTTAACATTTTGTCACACGTACTCACCCTCACCATTACAATTGGCTTACAAACTTAAATTACCCATTCCCTTGAAAGCACTACGCTATCCGCAGGGTCCATTTCCAGACTGATAGACATCAAAGTGCACTATGCTCTTCTTATTAGGGATCAAAGTGAATAGAAGGCAAAGAGCGCAGGATTTTAGTAATTTGGATTCAACTCTCTATTTTTTAAGGGGATTGCTTTGCTTAAACATCTGATGGGAGAAATATAATTTGCCACTGCTTTTAGATATGGGAAATCAAATTCATCTAAGATAAGAAGTAATAAGCGACAGCATAATTAAAATAAACTAGACATTTTTCAAATTCTTAGGAGACTGCCATTTTAAAAAAACATTATATTTAATATTTAGAGAATAAATCTAGCCCACCAGCAGTTGTAGCTTATCTAAACATTTCACTGTGAAATATGTGCTCTTTTCCATCTTCTTGACTTTCAAATAAGCAAAACTTACAGTGACACTTATGCATTATAAAATATTTTTTAAAATATTTTCTGGATGGAGGAGTAAACAGATTGATTATGGGTGAATGCAAAGCATAATAATATATAACATTTAAATGCATATTTGTATCTTCTTTACTAAAACTCTATGCAAAAGATATTGTTTGAAGTTTCAATAGCATCTAATTCCTTATCAAAATCAGATTGGAAGAGATTGGTACAATCTCTACCTCTCTGCTTCTGACGTCGTATGAGGATGTGTCATCACGGCTTGCTTAAGGCCTGCCGATGGAATGATTATTAAACTCGGACTGCATTTTTTTAAATATTTGAGGGATGTGATAACCCCAATGCTTGAATGTTCCTTTGAATACTCATTTATTTTAGTAATTTGTATTTATTTATTTCATCAATATATCAAATAGCTATGTCTCAGACACTAAGTTCTGAAATACTGATGAGGGAGATGACCAATCTTTCCAGAGTTTCCACAGTCTAAAGGGAAGGCAGGCAAGTTAACAATCGACACCCAATGCAAAGCAATAGCATTTAATATAAAAGGGATAAGCAGAATTGAGGGGGGAATGCTCTCATAGTTTAAGGCAGTTAAGGTATGCCTGAGCCTTACAGAATGAAGAGTTGATGCGGGTTAGTCAGGTAATGAATTGGAGTGGGAGGTGGAGGAAGAGCATTCTTGGCAGATGACTAAGTTTGTGGGAAAGTAGAAAGGCAAACCAGGTCCTAGAATATATGAAAATTCATAAGAAGTAGTTTAGTGAGTTTCTTAATGAGACATAATTGGACAGGAACTAGGTCATAAAGCGACTTGTATGTAATAGTTTGGAGTTCAATTTTCATTTTGAAAGTTATAGGAGACCGTGGAAATTAGGAAGGAAGGGAGTGGTATCATCAATTTTTTATTTTAAATTTTTGCTAGCATTGTGAAGTCAGAGTAACATGATCAAATAAGAACAAGTTATTATTCATTATAGGGCTGCTAAAAATGATTATGAAGGCCTGCATCATATAAAATAGACAAGCAGATAGAGACATACAAAATAATAACAGCATAATCTATATAACTGAACTAACAGAAAATTGGAGAAAAATTCTTTCTCTAGCAACTGCAAATGAATGGTTCCATAATTCACCAGATGAAAATTATCTCTGTCAGACCAGAAGAGTAAATAAATATTAACACCCTATTCTTCCCAAAATTTTCTATAAATGCAATTCTATTTCATGCAAAATCCTTATAAACTCTGCAGGATAAATTGAAATGCTCAACCTAAAATGTATATACAAATAGTCTAGAATAGCAAACATAATGATATTAAATGACATGCAAAGTTAGAAAATTTATATTAGCTTATTTCAGGATATTCTACAAAGCTAGAATAATCAAAGAATTGTGTTGTTCGCATTCAAATAGACATATAGTCAATGGAAAAAGATGAAGAATTCAGAAGTTTCAAGGTAGTCCTTCAAAGATTCAGTCCACTGATTTTTATATCTTTTGAGGAGAATTACAGGTGCATTTTAAGGGTAAATTTTGAACTGTGTATGTGTGAATTGAGGCAAATGTTAGAAAGGCTTTGCTTAAACATTAAAATGAAACATTGTGTATAATCTAGTTGAAGAGACAAAGAGAGAGGATATTTCCTAAAAAGGTAAGGATAAATGAACAAAGACATCCAATGGTTGAATAAAATTGTGCATAGAGATAAAATCAGAGAGATGTGTTGAAATTTAAAGATTCAAGAAAATGGATGAAAAAGTGGTTACATCTACACTGTGGATTTTCTGAGTTTTGAGTTAATGCTTTGATCTTCTTACAATGGAAAGCTATTAAAGATTTTAAAGGAAATACTGACTTAAACTGAACTTCTTTTAAATAAATCACCTGGAGAACACTGGAGGAGGGATTTCACTGGATCAATCTACCATCAGAGAAGACATTGCTTAATAAGACTACATAAGTTTCAGGTGTACAATTCTGTAATCGATCACCTGTACACTGTATTATGTGCTCACCACCCAAGCCAAATCTCCTTGTATCGTCATTGATCCCCCCTTTACCCTCTTCTACCTTCCCTTCTCCCCTTTCACTCTGGTAATCACCATACTGTTGTCTGTGTCTATGCGTTTTTCTTTTCTTTTTACCAATGTCATCCTGATAAATTCAATAAAAAATTACCATCAGCAAAAAGGGTTTTTAAGTTAGTATAAGATACTCAAGTGGTAAGTGCCTGGAATATGGCAGTGAAAGGTAAAACAGATGAGAGTAGGGAATAGAAGCACAACTCAATTAAGAGTGAAGGACATAAAGGAAAGAATAAACAAATGGAAGTTCCCCAAAATAAAAAGCTTCTGCACATCTGAAGAAAACATCAGCAAAAAGAAAAAGGAACCAAATGTATGGGAACCTATCATTTGCCTTGGACAAGAGTTTGATCTCCAAAATATGTAAAGAACTCACATACTCCACTTGAAGAAGGCAAACAGCCCAATTAAAAATGGGCAAAGGACCTGAACAGACACTTCCCCAAGGAGGACATACAGAGGATCCAGAGACATATGAAAGGATGCTCAGCATCGCCGGCCATCAGAGAGATGTACATTAAAACCAAAATGAGATATCACTTCACACCAATCAGAATGGCCATCATAACCAAATCAACAAACAAGTGCTAGAGAGGTTGTAGAGAAAAGGGGACCCTAGTGCACTATTGGTGGGAGTGCAGACTGGTGCAGCCACTGTGGAAAACAGTATGGAATTTCATCAGAAAACTAAAAATGGAACTGCCTTTTGACCCGGCAATTCCACTGCTTGGATTATACCCTAAGAATCCTGAGACACCCATTCAAAAGAATGTATGCACCCAATGTTCATAGCAGCACAATTTACAATAGCCAAGTGTTGGAAGCAACCTAAGCACCCATCAGTAAATGAGTGAATCAAAAACTGTGACACATTTACACAATGGAACACTAAGCAGCAAAAAGAAAGAAGGAGCTCCTATCCTTTGTGACAGCATGGATGGAACTGGAGAGCATTATGCTAAGTGAAGTAAATCAGGTGCTGAAAGACAAGTACCATATGATCTCACCTATAAGTGGAACCTAATCAACAAAACAAGCAGGTAAAAGAGACATTGAAATTAAGAACAAACTGACAGTAAGCAGAGGGGAGGTGGGAAGGGATAACACAGGGAAAATGGGGAAGGGTCATCAAGGACCATGAAAAAGGACCCATGGACAAAAAAAACCAAAGGAGGGTAGGAGGGAGGGAGGGAATGGCTGGAGTGGGAGAGGAGTCATGGAGGGAAAATGGAAACCACTGTACTTGAACAACAATAAACAAAGACTAGGACAATCGAATTTGGGATGGGTATGAACAAATCCTCAGTCTAGCAAAACAATATGAATCTTGTGTAAAATTCATACCTGATCACCTGACCAGATTATGTGACAAGACTGGAGAGAACCAAAACGCTCTGTGACCTGAAGCATTTCTGCAAGTACACTTAATACAACTTAAAAGACATTAAAACTTTATGGTTGCCACGAAACAAAAACAAACAAACAAAAAGATGTAAAAGCAAAAGGAAATCGTGACCCAGAGCAGAGAAGGAGAGAGAGGATTTAAACTCTACTTGATGGCTGCAAGGTCAAACACTGCCACATGTGGGGATATAGGACAATGGATTAACCACAGATATTATTTAATGTTGAACATGTTGAGCTTGCTTTTCCTTTGAGAGACTCAGAGAAATATTTCCAATAAGTATTTTAATATCAATATATAATCTCGATTTAAAGGAAGATGTAAAAGAAAATTTTATAGGAGTCTGCAGGAGAAAGCAGGCACCACTATAATGTTAATAAGAGTAGGTAAAGTGGAAAATGACAGATGTCCCTGCATATGTCTATATAAAATTACTCACTTCCTCCAAAACAGCACTTACCACTGCTCTCGACACTCAGGAGATTATTTAGGTGCCTGGTTTATATATTGTTGTTGGCAATCTGACAGGAGGTAATTTAATATCATGTTTACCATTCTAATTCCAGTGCCTAGCATAGCCCTACAATGTTTTAATAGCTTAATATTTTAAAATAAAATAATACATAAAAAGTAGGTGAAAATATAATCTTCAGGCAGTCACAAATTTAAAGGCTATCGGAAGAAAGAGGTACACACAGAAATAGCTATAAAAGAATAGATGAGAAATTGAGAAGAAACATGAAAGCATGATATTAAGGAAGGTAATGGAAGAGAGAATTTAAAGATGGAAGCAATGAACTCTGTAGTTCAAATGGAACAAAAAGCCTCGGGAGGTAAGAACTAAAATCAATTAGCTTTGGCAACAGGGGCTTTGTAGATACTAGCTGGAACTCTTTCCATAGGGTGAAAAGGCAAGGTCAGAACGCAGTGGCCTGGGATGGAAAGTAAATGGAAGAGAAAATTAAAACAGAGATGCAGTCTGTTCTCTTAAGATTATGAATGAACAAGTACAGAAAATATAGAATTGTTAGGAAGAGAAGTGGGATAAAAAGACTTTTGTATTTGATTGCATTATTGTGTCTGGGAAATTTGACCATGTTTCTAAGTTAAGAAGAAGGTGCAAATAGAAAGAAGCTGAAGATGCAAGAGAGGGGGAAAAAAGGAATGACACGTGAAGCCAATTTCCCGTGGAGAGGAAATGTCTTTGGTAAGGGAAGTAAAGGAGAGTGTGGATGAAAAATTATTTATGGGTCCTTTGGAAGAGATTTGGGGAGGGGCAGCAGAAGTGAAAAATATACTGGATAATCTCCATTATCTTTATGGGCCTGGATTTGATCTCACATCATCTGGTTTCCAATTCATATTAAGTCTCAGT
Organism: Carollia perspicillata; assembly: GCA_004027735.1. NCBI lineage: Eukaryota > Metazoa > Chordata > Mammalia > Chiroptera > Phyllostomidae > Carollia > Carollia perspicillata. The sequence continues at coordinate 22,817 of PVKM010004891.1, read as the reverse complement.
GAACTAAATATACAACTAGTAAATATAAAATATTTATTTATATAAGATACTATATTTATATAAATGCAACACATTTAAATATGCAACTCAATAAAAGTAAATATAAACATATACTTGGAGACCGGCCCTGAATTAGAACACAAGACAAAAGCAAATTTTCCCACAGGTTACACAACTATAGGAGGTTATATATTTTGATTTGTATTAAGTCATTTCATCCCCCTTGCTCTGGTTACAATTTGATGTTGATACTCCTTCCATTAAGAGATGAGATCCATGTTTTCTGCTCTTTTATCTGGGTGAAAATGTAACTACTCTTCAAGCAACTGCAGAGGATGTGCCATCAAAAGTGGTCCAGCTGCCACACGATCCTAAGGCACTCATCTTTGAAAACCAGCTGTCACAATACTTGGAAAGATCTCTGGCCATTCGAAGAGGTCATGGGTGGTGGTTCTGGCTTACAATTCTAGCTGTGCTCCTTCCCACTGCCAGCTTTAACCAGTGAGCCACATGAATGAACTTCTTCGGTAATAGATTCTCCAGGTCCTGCCTAGCTGTTGCAGCATAAAGCAAAGATAAACCTTTCTTCACAAGCCCTACCTACATTGCAGGTACATGAGCTAAATAAATGACTGTTACTGTTTTAAGCTCCTACGATGTGGACTGCTATATTATGTAGTGATAGTTACTTAGAACAACAGCGTTACATATATGCTATTAAACATTTCCATGCAGGACAAAGTCAAAAAGTCCAAAGCTCATGAAAAAGTGGAAGGAGAACCCTGACCACCTTTCTTCTAGTAAATACATAGCTTACATTCTCTGACCTATGACAGATTAGCTAAAGGCCATTATTTATTTTTTTAATCTATTTAAAATTTATTGATTTATCTATAATTTTCCCTAAAAATTGCCCTTATTGAAATATTTTAGCAGACATAAACTACTGCACAGAAATGACTTAGATGAGAGGGCTGAGTCATACATACTTCACAATCAATATAAAATATACCATTTATTCTTTGGTTATTTACTTTTCTAAATAGGCAATTTTTGACTAAGAATTAAAATGTTTGAGCACTGTATAATAAATTAAATGGCTGTTAGAAGTATTTTGTTGCTACTTCAACAAATATACCTGGAAGAACTGTCCTCTTCGATGGCATGCTGACTACTTGATGATCAGACTGTATGCTTCTCAATGATAAACGGTGTGTGAGAAAGTGGCTTAGTTCCACATTAAATAGAGTTTCCCTAGATGGTGCATTATCATACAAGCAGAGAACTTGTCTTGCTGTTAGAGTATAAAAAATTTGCATAAAATAACTCAAGATCAAAAGAGTAAAATAATGATAATAAATAAGTGATATCATCCTTAGTAATAATGATTTTATGATGTTTGAAAAAAATTTGGATGTGTTTTATTTTTAAAGTGTATTTCAATATATACATTTGTATGTATGCTTTTTACAAGGAGTTATATTTCAAGAATGAGAGAGTCTAATCAAAATGTATGACCAGTACCAGTCTTTACATTTCTGATTTTAATATTAGCCTGATGTAGCATTAGTCACCACGCTGCACGGACACATGTAATGGTACAATCGGAACCACAATTTGTTCAATGTTATACCCCGCACACCCAGAATATTTAAGTTTGTCATAACGTTAACATTGTGTAAGTAAGTATATAAGCATCATCAGATATGGACAGCCTTATATATAAATCGCTGCTAAGCAATACACACACTGTCTATTTATCATTCCTCAACAATTGTTCTCTTGCTAATACTTACAATTCATAAACTACGTTGAACAAAAAGAGGGAAAGAATATGATTCAAGGATTAGTGTAAGTACAAAGATGCTGATGTTAGCTTGACTAAGAAACTGAAAGATAGTGTCAGTGTGATAATTCAAGTTTTTATAACTAAATAAGAACCGAGAATTTTTTTTAATAAAAAGAAATGATGTCTTCGTATCATGTTTATGTAAAAGGATTTGAAAACTGAAAAGTATCATAAAAGGTTTTTTTAATGCTTATTCATACTAGACTTGAGAAAATAACTATAGTAGATCATGGGGTAAAAACAATTTTGTAAGAAGAGAAGAACTAAAGAAAGACATGATTATGACAAGTTCACTGAACAGCAGGTAGAGTTATTAGTGAAGGACGAAGATAAAAGAGAGGAAAGAGTCAAAGTTAGTGGGGTTAACAATCTAGGAGACATCAAAGCATCAAAACTAGAAAGGAAGATGTGTCTATTCAAAAAGTGAAGCTATTACTCAGATATCAGACAATACTGTGGGTGTTTTGAAATCAAAGTAGTTTCATGTGAACATTTAAAAATGGAGAAAAAACCATGTAGAAAAATGTGGAGACCTGAGTTGAATGGAAATTTTAGAATAGCTATACCAGCCTTTAGACATTTAAACAAAGGCATGTAGTGCGATTTTAACACACTGAATTTTAAGAAGGTCTGATAAAACATATGAAGTACCTGCGAAATGTGACTTTTTATTCTGATTTCCTTTCATTAATCATTCATTTGCATAGAGAAATATCAAAAGAAAATGTCTATTTCACTTACATAGAGAATTTTAGAGAATATATACATGATAATAGAAAAGTAAAAGAAAAATTTTGCTGTGCATTATAAAATATAAATTTAAATACTTAGTTTCAGAGCAAAATTCATTTATTCTAGCAATATATTAAAACAAAATGAGTACTTTAAATGTGATCAAATTAATCTACTATATAATGACTATCCAGTAAACATATGAGAACATCTGCCAGCTGTTTTATATTTATCAGAGGTCACTAAAATGCACATAAAGTAGAACTCTGGAACAACTTCCAGTGATAAAATATTTCATCTAATCTAGACCATCCAGGTTTGTTAACTTGCCTTAACAAAAGGAAGAATACACTTTCTTGTATCTTCATGATGGAAGGTTGTTGTACGACTTTCAGTAAGGCATCCACCAAAGTCCAAGATACGCTCCTACACACCCGCAGAGTCTGGAAAATAGTAGGACTGTCTTCCCTGAGGATTATGTTTCAAAGGGATGGCTATAGGTCCATGAGAAAGACAGCCCTGTGTTATAACACTCTCGGAAGGCATTTAAAAGATTTGTTTTATCAAAGAGGCAAGCAAATATGTTGCATTTACAAGCTGTTTAAAAAAGATTTTATTCATTTAATTTTAGACAGAGGGAAAGGCAGGGAGAGAGGGGGAGAAACATCAGTGTGTGGTTGCCTTTCATGCACCCCCTGCTGGGGACCTGGCCAACAACCGAGGCATGTCTTGTCTACCGATCTTAACACAGCAAAGATGAAGAGGTGAGGAGAGGGCAATGTGCTTCTTGTGAACACGAAGGCAGCTTCCATAGGCAACATTGTTAACATTTAAACATCACGTTCTGTGTTTGTACCACAAATCACTGCTATTGTAAAGTTAATGTGTGCATTAAATAAAATTCTTAAAAAGGCAAAACTAACCTCAGTCTATAGCAAGAAAACCTACAAAAATGGATGCAAAAGTCTGAGATTGAGGTAACCATTAGCTAGAAAGGGACATAAGAAAATATTTGGAATAATCTTTACCTGGATTATATTAGCATATATATTTCTAAAAGCTTCTTAAATGGTTTACTAAAAATGGGTCCAGTTTATATATATAAACTGACCAATTGCACAAATAAAATAGAATGAAATAAATTATTAACCTTTCAAAATTCTATTTAGCACATTGAGTTGCCAACTCAGGGGACATGTTGATGCAGGCAAAATAAAATTTTCTTCCTTTTTTCCTGCATAATTATTCTCATATTTTTGTTCTACTGTGTTACTAAAACTTCCTAAGTGGATATTAAAAATCTCCCATATCTGTTTTTGATCATGGATAACTCTCCAATTGTTGATCTTTGTGGTGGTGCTGGGAAGCTGGGTTCCCCTATGTAGCCCTTTTTCCCACAATCCCTCATGTGTAATTTTGTTCTTCTTCCTCACTTTCTCACCAGATATTCCAGTGCATTGATATTAATCACATCAATGTCAGAATTCAGAGTTGTGCATCAAAGTGCCCACTTGGAATTGAGAGTTAGTAGATTAAAAACCACAGTTGACAATCCCGTGGACTACTTAAAATATGGAGATTTATAAACTAATAACAAAACTAACCACAAGAAATACAGTGTATGAATCTTTTGCAGAACTGTATATCAGTTCTTCTTGCAACCAGAACAAAAGAGCCACTCTGGCTCACTCTTAAAAGTCATATTTCAAACACCAAAAATTATGTGTGCATGCATATCTAATGTATACATTGTTTCCTATGATCTTAATTAACACGTAAATGAATATGAACAGCTCTAAGAAGGCACATAAGTCCATGCTTTTTGTAAAAATATGTAGAAAACTTGTTTTGCAATTATATGCTTGTTCCTTCTTGAGAGCTGCAGTGTGGGTTAGTGATGTAAATGATGCTGAAATAATTGATTGTAGTGTGTTTAATTTGTATTGAGGGCTTAGCTCTCCCCAAGTGTTATTGTTAATAAAAAATTTGTCTTTTTTATTCTCTCTTTAAAAGATGTTTATTGTATTTTATATGTCAGTCTACAGAATCAGTGCTTAAAGCACCTATATTTTATTGGAATAAATACTTTTGTGAATTAAAACCCTTGATAATGAGAAACACAGCATCACAACTTAGCACATTTTTGACTGTGCAACTTAATGTATTACAATAACACTATCATCTATAGACAAAGAAGGAGAAAACAATCTGCTTTGATCTGACAAAAGAAGAAAGATGACTATTATCCAACTAAAGGTATCCACACAAGGTTTTCCTGCAATAAAAAGTTTCTTCTTTTTGCTAAAATGAAGGATGAACAGGACAGTGAATGATGCATTTCATTGCAGTAAAAGAACATCGCCACCAGGGACTATTATTTAAGAAATAATCAGTATCTCATGGCATGAAACCAGAAACCACATAAAATGTTCAGTAAATTGTCTTATAAAATTGACTTCCAGAAGTTGTTCATTAGTTGTAGAAAAAGTAAAATCCAATGCCATCAATACATTTATTAATTGCCTTTTTATGATTTATTATATTGTCTATAATTTTGAATGTAGTTTATTACTCTCTATTAACTACACTGACATTTCATTAAAATCATAATCTTCTTTTTTTAAGCTACCAGATGATGGTTTCTACAATGGTTTTATTTCAAATGAGTCCTAAATTCAAATTCTGCCTAATTTCAATTTCTCACTCCACCTCAAGTGGAAAATTTAACTCTTTGACTCCTGAGGATCATTTCAATTTCCAGATGACGGGTTTCAAAGGCATTAGCTCACCATAGTGAGCATCTAGTCATCCTTGCTAGCAGGCCACATCCCAAGTGCTTTCCAGGACCAAGCTCAGCTTCACGCCAGTGAACACTTACTGCTTTCCAGAATCCATACTGAACACTTTGCCTTAATTTACACACATTTGCATGCTACTTTGAATTGTTGGATTTCAGTTGTGGTTTACTTTTGGAAATGTCCATGTCACCTTCTCATAAGCACAGGACTTGTACAGAACTTGTCCTTTGCTATTGCATATTGAACTCCTTTGTCCAGGTCGTGCCTGCTCTGCTGGTTTGGAAAGCTTAGACCTAGCAAACCCTGTGCCCCTGGGGTCTAACCACTTCATTGCAATTAACCAATTCTTTCAAATTAAGGTTTTGAAGGTTTTGACATTTAAAAATAAGGATATGAACAGACCTTTGTGACAGTGACACAATGTGGGGGTAACATGTGCAGACTCTGGAATTAGACTTCAATTAACTGTTAGGGACCCCCAGAACAAATGTATTCTGTAGCCACTCTATTTATCCTGACCTCACTTCTTTATCCAGTATTTGCATTTTATTTGTTTTATATATTATTAAGAGTTTTATATATTTTTCAAGGGAATTAAATGACATTTTTTATCTCTATCTATGTCTATATCTGCATATAAAATTTATGAATTGCATTTTGGTTTTTTGGGGCAACAAATCCAAGAAGGAGGCTGAAAAATGAGCATGATTTCATATTTTTCAAGGTCAGTTCCCCACCTATAGTTTCGATATTCCAAAACAGAAGGTCCTTTTAAACCTAAAAATAATAAGCTTAGATTATCTCTCCATGTTTCCCAGTGCTCAGCCATATTAGCAACTGTCTTTCTGATTCTTTCTGCTACAACACACCTACTGTCTTCCAACTTCAACACACACAAAACCCCACTGACTGCACACTCAGTTTAATAAACTGCACACTCTCTTTCTAGTTCTAATAATTTCATATTCGGGTAAAAATGTAAAACCATCAACCTTTGCTTCTGCTACAGAAAAATTAAAATACTGACTGAAAAAATAGTTTTAGAGTAATGTGCAATTGAATTTTCATCAGTTATTTATTTAATAATATATTTTAAATATTTATGCAGTAGCAGATATTGTTTCAAATCCAGAACACAATAGTAAATGGAGCATACAAGTCCCTGGCTGGGTGATAAAGAAAGGTAGTCAGTAAACAAAAGATGTAAACGTATACAGCATGTCAATTTGCAACAAATGCCTTGGACTGACCTCTAGTGTAACAAATGAGAAACGTTCATTTCAGTCAAGAACCATTCATCCTCAATGAATGGCTAAGCTTACCAGTTAGCCTGCAAAAAAAATACAAGAAACTATAATAATTTGAAACTAGTAATTCCTGAATTATGTAACAAACATCAATGTTAGGATAAAGTAGTCTAGATTGACACTTCGACCAACTCAGTCAGTTCCTTTCCACCTCTATTATAATATAAGATCTTTTTAAATGCTCGAATGTACATCCTAAAGAACTTTATACTCTGCATAAATTGGAAGAAAATAACAAACGGACAACTGAAAAAAACAAAAAGAAAACCCAGAGAAATCATACCTAATTTCCAAGAATATGTATAGTTATATGACTGTTTTCTAGAAGACACCCACCCCTAACAACCTTTCATGTGAGCAGGCAAAAATAGTTAACTTCTTTTGGCATGTTTGCTTAGTCATACACACATGTATACATGTATATACATATATATTTTTAAGCAATATCCTTAATGTCTTTTTGCATAAATATGTCTTGAGTATATGCTCTTTTCCAATACTAAATTATAGTTCTCAAAGTAAAATGAGTTTTTCATCTCCTTGAAGGAAAAAATAATATGGAACTTGAAATAGCTATATTATATTTTATTTTTTACATTCCTGGAAAAGACAAAAACAAAAACTTTACAGTCCTGGCTTACCCAAGGTAAACTTATTATACACATAGGATTCCTATTACAGAGGTAAGGGTGCTGTGGACCCTCAAGCAACACGTTTCTATTCACTTAACCCTGGGTCACATCAAGTAATTGGTTGGTTAACTGGTCTCCAACCTGCCACCCTAAACCGTATATCTAGCATGTAAATAATATCTCGTAGACATTGAAATTAAGAAAAATCTGACAGTAACCAGAGGGGAGGTGGGAGGGGATAATGGGGTGGGAGGGGGAAGGGTTTCCAGGAACTACTATAAAGGACACACATGCAAAGGGGTGGAAGCAAGGGAGGGAGGTGGGGATGGCTGGGGTGGGGGGTAAATGCAGACAACTGTACTTGAACAACAATAAAATAATTTTAAAAAATAAAAGAAAAATACATAGGAAAAAATAAATAATATCTTGTAGAGGGTTTACTATTTTTAAATGAGATATGTTTGCCTGCTTTGAAAAATTTTCCATTTATCATTGTACATATTCAGAAGTGAAACTGTTCTAAAAGGCACTTATGTTTTTCTGTATTTGTTCTGTATCCTTTCAGTTTTAGCTCTGTAAATACTTTGTTAATTAATCCAGTGTCATGATTTACACAAATTAAGTACAAACTAGGTACTCAGTAAAATCTTAACATGGTCTGATGGATTTAGACATCTTTCTAAAATAGACTGCTGTATTATGTACATCTCTTGTTATGCACTCAATCTTTTTTGAACTCTTGAATAAAAGCTTCTGTCAAAATGTATAATATTTACATAAAATACAGAAATTTTACTTTAAAATAATATATATTTATATGGAAAAGAGGAATCCCAAGATTAATTTAGAAAGATGTAGTAAGACATGAATGACAGGAAAAAATGAGTATTTTTACAGCATAATTCAAAGAAGCCAGCAAAGTCAAAGAAATAGTTACAATTCTGAAAATTGTATGACAGGACTTTTTCAAATGACAGTGAATAGGCAAGTCAAAAAGTAAACAAGAATACCGTATTTAGGAAAGGAATAGGAGAATCGTATATTATAACAAATGGTTTGGTAAAAACACAAGTGGATAAATGAAGTGGTGTCAAAAATCATCTAAATATTAATGTGTTATACCTGGGAATAAATTCTGAATTTTTTAACAAAATGAACACGAGGATGAAAAAAAGGAGTTAAAAGGAAAGAGAAGTAACCTATGGGGGTGTCCAATTGTGGTCCGTGGGCTGCATAAGGCTCAGGATAGCTACAAATGTGGCCCAACACAAAATCATAAATTTACTCAAAACATTATGAAATTTTGTGTGATCACATGTCACAATGTATATACTGTGTGGCCCAAGACGACTCTTCTTCTTCCAGTGTGGCCCAGAGGTGCTGAAAGGTTGGACTCCCCTGCCTCGCTGTAATTGAAAAATTGGTGATTTTAAAAGAACATACTAAAAAACTTCCATATATATTTTTATTTTTTTAATTGCAATGAAAATGACATAGCACGTGATCAAACCAGTGCACACTTCAAGGACATTTAGTTCATCCACAACAGTGTGTAACCACAACCGCTCTCTGGTTTCAACTTCATTCGTCACCCCAGAAAACGCCCCTCACCCTTTGGTAACCACTGATCTTTCTGTCTCTATGAATTGACCTATTCTGGATACAACATATAAAAGGAATCTATGTAGTATGTGATGTTTTGTACCTGGCTTCAGAAGAGGAGAAATCATAATTTAAACTAAAGTAGATTCAGAAAATTTAAAGAACATTTTTAGAGTAAGGTCTCTGGCGAAAATAATCAGAGTGGAATTTTTCTCAATTTCATTGTAAGTTTATCTTACCTAATTTTTATTTTTAAATAATCAATATGATTTATCAACTAGGAGTACATTTGTCACACACATAATTTAAATAGCCTATGCAGGGATCATAATGAGGGGGAGAATGTGATGACAAACCAGAACCAGTCCATCTTCCTAGCAGGTTCATGCAGTACTTTGGGATAACATACTAAAACTGCCTATCAAACTGTAGAACAGTAACCCTGAATTAGGCTCATTTTAAGTTATTTAATGCCTATTCACTAACAAACATTAATTTCCCTCTCATATATGACTTAAACAGTATCTGTTGCAAACAAATCTTCTAAAGACACAGTACTTACATACACATCACCATGGGCCAAAGCAAGACAAATACCGTGTTTTTACCTGAGACTACTTCTGAGAATTTAACTGTGGAATAAGAGAGAATACTATCAGAGTTCTGACCCAACACCCCTGAAACTGCAGTGGCTTTTCTTTGGCCATTGGTGAGTGTGTTAGCATTCAATGCACAGGAAGCTGGAAATAATTTTCCAAGCTACCACCCCATACAGTGTTGAGAAAAACCAACTGGATTTATTTACTCTGCTGAGAATTCAAACTCAGAGAAATGCAGTGTCACTATTACTATATAAAACTAGGTATAAAATTTAAAAATTGGTGTCATACACTGATAAATTATAACTTTACTGTTAAATTATAGCTTTTTGTTAAATAAGTATGCTTATTAAAACATAAGCATACTAAAATGTCTTTTGTATATCAGTACTGAAAAATGAATAAATAAATGAATGAATGAGTAAATGAATAAAGAAATGTATATGGTGGGAATGAGGCTGCCATAAGAGGTTTTCAGGTTAATTAAAGATTCAACTATCATTAACTAAAGACTATTATTATGTCTACAGCTGAATGTCTTTACTCATGAAGATATCTTTTCTTAGAAAGGTTTTCTCTTTTTCCCCAAATAGTTTGACTTGCCTGAATATCACATTCTTATTTTTCAACTTACATTTAAAATTCCATATATTCCTTAATGCATTTCTTCCTCTGTAGCACTGACCCTTCCTTTTTTAGGCTTCTTTCTGTCCCATCATGTTTTTTTTTTTCCATTCACAGACCTCTAAATATTCCATTTAAGACTGAAATTTAGGTCTTTAAACAAGCTTCCTGTGCTGGAAGCCACATAAGAATATGCATATTGTTTACTGCTTCCATCCCAGTGATTTTTTCAGAAAATGGCTCATCATTGGTAGCCATGTATCTGTGGTAATGATCACAATATGCTATAGAATAAAAAGGCACTTTGGAAAATGTTGTTATAAAGTGCTACATACTTAATAAAAATTTGTAGGATTTTAAAAAAGTAATCACTGTATGAATGTTTCACAATTACTTTTCATCTTTGAATCTAAGTTAGTATTTTTCTCTCCCCTATTGACTTATATCTTTGAAATTTATTCTGAACTCTGGAAAATTTTACTAGAGATTCTTTCTTTCATCTGTTTTTTAAGATAGTTGTTTGAGGTGATTCTCTGGTCCTGTATTTAATTACCAAAATGTTTTCAGAAATGAAGGTCAAGGATTGTTTCTATTTTCACTTAAATCTTCACAGAAAATATACAGGGTCCGGCACAAATAAAGTCCCTCTTTTATCACAAAATCTTCTATTAAAAAACCACGAGCATGCAATTCTGTAACATAACAATGTCAGGCTCAAGCACACCACATGACCTTTTAGGTGGAATGTTCAAACTGGTGTCCATCTCATGTGAGACATTCACGTCCCTGACAAACCACTGGGAAGCAAGCCTTCCCTCTGCAGCACTCTGTGTGTTTCTCCATACACTGTCCTCATTCAGGTCATGATGTCCACTCATGGAGGCTTTGTCACGTGCTTGTTTGATGAATGTTAAGGAATGAGAAATTAGAAATATTTGCTTTTGTTTTGTTTTCCTACTCATTAGCAATTTAGTGTGTTATTAAAAGGTAAGGTCGAATAAATGGGAAATGGAATTAACACCATTTGTTTGATCCTTTTTATGGCAGATATTCACATTTTTGTCTATAAAATTGTAATATGCATGTAGTAATATAATATTTATACAAATGCATTCATAGCAGAAATCAACATTAAGCTATTCTCTTCTAACTAATTTCTAATAAATAAATCAGAATAGCCATGTTTCACTGAAAATGTGTTGTACTTAATGGTTCATCTCTATCCCTAATGCAGCTGAAGATACAGTTGATTTTGCTAAAACTAAATATTTATTGCTATCAGATTGCATTTCTTCGAATAAAAATAATAGAGCTTAATAATATTCATCATAAAGAATATTTTACCATTAAACAATTTTCTAAGAAATTCAGAAATTATTTTTCTGAACTAGAATAATACAGTCTAAGTAAAGTCTTACATAATTGTTAATTTCCACTTTCTTTTTTTTTAATGCCCAACTAGCTTATCTGATGGAATGGATTTTCTTCACTGAAATTTCATTCGAAAGGATTGTTAAAATCTTTTCCTAAGATAATAATCCTTATTGCACAGTGTTTGAAAATCTAACCTCTATAAGATTGAGGGCAAATATTATACAAATCAAGAACAAAGATTGTGATGATAAAATATCCCATCAAAGATCTTTAGTAGTGCTCAGTTAACACTAAAAATCTTTGATAAGCATAGCTTCCTGACATATTTAATTCACCCTAATAGCATGAAAGGTCAATTGAAATACGGTAGCTCTCCACAAAACTACATTAAATTATCATTTTGATTTCCTATGTATTTTTCTTCCCGCCAAAGACACACAGCAGGATCAAGGTAAATATGTTAACTCGACGTTTTTCTTTTGTGTCCCCCTAAACCAGCCATTGGCAAACTATAGCTTGTGTACAAAATTCCACCCAACACTTTTTTCTGTAAATAGTTTTATTGAAACATGGTCACACCCACTTGCCTATCACTGTTTAAACTGTTTGCACTTTATTTATTTTTTATTTTTAATATGTTTTATTGATTATGCTATTACAGTTGTCCCATTTTTTTCTCCCCTTCAGTCCCCTCTGCCTTGCACCTCCCCTCCCACCATCATTCCCCCACCTTAGTTCATGTCCATGGATTATAAATATGAGTTCTTTGGCTTCTCCATTTCCCATACTATGCTTAACTTCCCTCTGTCTATTTTGTACCTATCATTTATGCTTCTTATTCTCTGTACCTTTTTCCCATTCTTCTCTCTCCTCCTCCCTGATGAATGACAAATTTGAGTGGGTACAACTGAGGCCATATATAACCTGCAATGTCAAAAATAAGCATATGAGTCCTTTCTTTTAAAAAAATACCCTAATTCAATTTAGACTGTTCATAAACATAGTTTTGAAATTAAAAAGTGTATATAACCAAAACCAAAATCTAATCTTTCAACACATATCACATAATTCCAGAAAAAGAAGTAAAATATTTTAATTGTTTTATTTATTTATTTTAAAATATTTTGAAATTTTAAAACTGAGTTGTTTTTTAAAAAAATTCTGTTTTTCTTATTGGGTATCTAAATTTATTTTAATAGTTTATCATTTTATTCACATTTGAGAGTGACATTTGCATTGTTTTTATTGAAAATTTACTTTTTTCAGGGAATAATTCATTTGAGGGTTTGAACTGTTAATGGGCAGATATGGAAAGAAACATTGTTAATAATTAAGAACTTGCAGTTTAGATTTATGCTATTTATAGTAATGCTTATTGCTTAATGCTATAAATTACTTAATGCTGTAAGTTACTTAAATGCTACACAAAACATCTTCCTCCATTTAATAATCAATATTGGGTTAGAAAAAGTAAACTCACAATTAATAATAAAAATCCCTCATTTCCAAAGATGATTTTTTGATAACGATATAATTTAGATTACTATTGTAATAAATATATTATTTTTAATAATTGCAGAATAAATTTCAAACTTCATTTATAATTTTGAGAATGCTCTCATAAGGATTTAGGGACACGGGACCACAATAACCAGAGGATATCGATTATCTCGTATAAGCTGTGAGAAACAAGGCAGAAGTCAGGGGCAAGTGGGGTGGGAACGATCACATACTTTTCTTTCCTTTAGTTCATTTCAATAGATTAATGTTGATAAAGAACCCATTAATGTCAGAAACTGCATTAAGCATTTGAGATGTAGTGATTAATAAATCGCATTCCATGACTAGCAGGAGCATTTGCTGTGTTTTAAATATGAGAAATTGGCTTACATTGTACTCATTTGTTATACCATAACAAGTCTATGGATAATATTGTATTCTGGAATATAGGACAGCAGAGAGCTTGATGATTCCAAAAAATGACTGCCAATACTCAGTATTCATTTAATTTAATTTAATTCCTGTAATATGTCAAGCAGAGTGATAGTCACTAAGGTTAAAAGTTTGAGCAAAACAACACAAGTGAATTTTCCTTGGAAATTTGAGATTATTAAGAAAAATAGTTTTGATCAACTATCAATGAAATATTTATACGTAGAAACTGTAAAATTCCATAATCCTCATTTTATGGATACCCTTTTAACTACTTTAAATATAGAGAAATTCAACTAGCTAAGATTTCTTTGAATTCAAAACTGCCAGTAATTATATTGTCCCTTCTGTATCTAAGCTCTTGTTTCAGCATGTGATGTATTAAAAAAAAAAAGCTTTAAACTTCTTAGATATCCACATTAAATGTAGAGAAAGAAAGGGAGAAAATAGACCCGCAAATTTTGGAACATTTGTGAATTAGGTGGTGTTGGGTCAATATTTGTGACTATGTGGAAAAGTCGTAGATCACCTCTACGCATATTTGTAGGCATTATGATCCTTAAGACACACTTTAGATTTCCCACTCATGGACATCCACAGACCACTTTATCTATTTTTTATAAAACATAAATACGATTTTTGTCCTTTCCTCCATTTTACATACTCATCGATTCTCCTTTTCTCTTTTCTTCCTCATTTTATCAAGAAAACCATCTTATTTCTATATTTTCACATGCAAACATATTAATTTATGAGATAGACTAATAACAACAACCTAAGCTCACAACATATTCTTATAGAGTACGTTCATTTCTGAATGGAATTCTGTTGCCAACTACCAAGTTTACAAAGCTTCCACTCCTATAACTGCCAGATGTAGAAAATACCATGTTCCATGAAATGTGATAGAGAAAGCTTAATACTTATGGAAGTAATATTTTAGATGTTTTTAGAAAGAGGACTACGTTCAGTCAGATTCTGCACACTTATGTAAACTAATTTGGACATGCATAACTCTCTGAAAGCCTTGATATTTAGTATATAAAAAATTACTAGCAGAGAACAAATGTCTTCTTACAACCTTTTCTCTGACTTGATGAAGTTCCAGCTCCCTGGTCTTTCTAATGCATTGACAACTGGAATACCAGGTTCACCAGAGATGAAAAACAACATGCTGGAAGCAGAATTGGGGGATTTCTACCAGCCTCGGGCAATTAGAAATCCTTCCAAGCAAATGGCTGGCCAGCACAATCAAGAATCAGTTCTCTTGTAGCATCTGGGAAAAGAATTGATCCTGGTTTAGTTTTCTCAGAACCCATATAAAGCAGATACTTCCTAATATCATGGTAATATTTTTTGTGGTGCTCCAAAGCCAAAATAAATATTTAATAGTACGATGTATTATGTTTTTATGTTCACACAACTTAATAAGTATTTATGCCCTAACAATTTCATATCTGTCTGGCAAACTTTGGAATTCAATTAGACACTGACATCTTGATTTCCAGTTTCACATTGATTTTCATGGGACACTTGCTTTTTATTACAGCAATGGCTGAAAACCTCACTTTGTAAAGATATGACAGAGGCATTGCAGCTAAGACCATAAGTTACAGCAGTGAAAAAACGTGATAGAATTTATGTCCTAATAGAGCTTACATCTTACTGTTCATGGGCAGATTTAAAAAAACAGAAAATAAAATTTTAAGGTAAATATTAAATTAGGAGACAGATGCCATTAAGATAGGTATGGGAGAGGAGGTGATGAGTAGAATATAGAGTATAATTTTAAATGGTGCAGTTCAAAAAAGACTTTTGAGTATGGGACATTTTGAATTAAAAAAATGAAAGATTGAATTGTTTCATCAAGAGTGTCCTAGACAGGGAGACAAATAAGAGAAAGTTCCCTGAAGTATCTATAAATCTGCCTAATGAATTCAAAAAGCATCAAGAGAGTCAGTGTGACTGTTGGCGAGTGAGCACATGTGGAAGAAGGGATGGGGGACACATTATAAAAGGCCTTAGCGCTCAGTGTAAAGACTACGATTTCCATCCTTATGCCAAAGGAACCATTGAAGTATTTTCCATAGAGAAGTGAGATTATGTAACCCATAGCTAACCTGGATCACTTGACTCCTCTACTGAGGCTAGAATTTATATGGGAAAATAGAAAGACCAGTTAACATAATACTGCAATCCAAGCTAGTTTGTGACCTCTTGTAACAGGATAATAGTAGTGCATGGAGAAAAATTGTTTTTTATTCTTAATATACTTTTAACTGGAGCTAATATGGTTGATAAATTAAATTTGTTTCTTTTAAGGTGAGAGAAACAAAGGATTGAAAAATATTTCCAAGGTTTTCCATGTGAACTACTAGAGGGATTTAGGAGGAGTCAGTTAGGAAGATAGAGTTTGCTACAAGAGGTTACAAGATAGAGATTTTACTAAATATCCAAGTATCATCTTATATCTGTGATATAGATATCAGAAAATTCATTAATTAAAACAAACAGGTCCCATTATTTAATGTTCAAAATAAATATCAATACTCATATGCAACCTAGGCAAAGGCCAAAGAAATACCTCAGTTTTACATACTGTATTTTTCAGACTATAAGATACACTTTTTTACCATATTTTTTTGCTTCAAAATTTTTTCCTATTTTCCTCCTCTAAAACCTAGGTGCATCTTACACCCTAAGACACACCTAGGTTTTAGAGGAGGAAAATAGGAGAAAAAAATTGAAGCAAAAAAATATGGTAAAAAAGTGCATCTTATAGTCCCAAAATATGGTACTCAGTGTATGCAATTATACCCTGGTGGAAAGACAGATATTCCATATTGACCTATGCAAGTAGTTGTACCTACATGAAAGCAAAGAAACTACAACCAATCTTGCAACCATACCAAAGAGTTTTGCAAAGTCATCGATGCATATGCACATATCGCATTATCAACAGAATCATTCTAAACCCTGGCTGTGGCATTGCCTGCAAATGGTTTTGAATCTCACAAGTGTATTATAGTTAAAATAAGAGAAATTTAATCCAGTGCCTTTCATCAAAGGACATCAATGGTTTTTTAGGTTCATCCCATTACAAAAGTATACTTGAAACCTGCAAAATTGAGGATTACACATTAAAAAAAGAAAAAAAGGAAAAGAACCTTTATCATAAGTTTATCAGAAAATGAAAAATTTAAATACCTCTTGATGTTTCTTCTAGTCTAGAGTATGTGGTCTGTGGCTTCTAATTCATGGCAGGAAATTCAGGCCAGTGTTAGAGAAGAGGCAAAGTCACAGATAATGAGAAGACCGAATGGGTCAGTTAATTTATTCTAGTAACTAACAATATTGAAATGGGGACTGCGGAATCCCCTATTGGCAGTGCAGTGCATGAGAACAGGCCCTACCTACAACTATTTCACAAATACTTAGAAGATTTTACAGGTGGGATGTGTGCAGGGGCCCATGAGATCCATCTGTAAAGTTGAATGAGTGCACTGACTCTAGAAATGTTAGCTTGGCTTCAGACCACAGAAACACACTGCCAGGTGATTTTTTGTCACTTCTAAAACCATTACCTATTCCTAAGTAGTGTAAAAACAAGACAAAAGGTAAATGGCCTTTAGAAGAGATTAATTAAATTGAGTGAGGCGAAATCTCTGCCATCTGGCTAAAATAAAACAAAAATTAAATTTTCTGTTTTTCTATGAGAAGAAAATGCCTGGCCAAATAACATACTATAATGTGCTGCCAGGGTCTTCCACTCTGTCATACATAAACTTCTCTCTTTTGAAGAAACAAGCTAACATATACTTTAATATGCATGTCTTTTAATTATACCCATATATTCATAGTCAAGGGTACCAGTAAATAACATTTAGAATTTTAATTTAAAATTAAGTTTTAAATTAAAATTCTAAATGTAATCTTTCAAAAGACATTTATGATAATGTCTAACATATCTATTTTACCTTTTTTATTAAATGTTATGAAGAACTAAGTTATTTGCCTATAGACAAGGTCACAAAGATAATAATTGTTTTGTGAAGACTAAGTACTTTTTCACCTATTTACTTACATTCTTTTTTTTTAAGATTTTATTTATTTATTTTTTAGAGAGGGGAAGGGAGGGAGAAAGAGAGGGAAAGAAACATCAATGTGTAGTTGCCCATTGTACACCCCCTACTGGGGACATGGTCTGTAGCCAGGCATGTGCCCTGACTGGGAATTGAACCAGTGACCCTTTAATTCAGAGGCCAGCACTCAACCACTGAGCCACACCAACCAGGGCTATTTACTTACATTCTTGAAAAACATTAACCATTAATTACTTCAATATAGTAATAGCTCAGATACCTACAGTCAAATATATATTACCACAGAACTAACATACTATTGATCAAATGCCCAAGTTTAAAAAGTAGTGCATTTTAATTTGATTTCTTAAAAAAATAAAACTGTTGATATTAAAAATTTTTAGTGAACTCTATCAATCACACTTTAGTAGAAAAAATATCCATGAATCTATACTGGTATCTATAAATGAGTAAATAAATTAATGAATAAGGAGAAAAGGGACAAATACCATGTATAGATGAATTCCAAAAAAAAAATGTACATAGATATTCTATCCAAAAGGAGAAGGTGCAAAAATCCCCAGATTGAGCTGCATTAGTGACTTCATTCCAAAGAGAGTCATACAGAAAGAAAAGGGGTAACTTAAAAGAAGGAGAACCTAACAAACTCTACTTTAAACAAGTAATCAAGATCAGCATCAACACTTCTAAATCTTGGTGGTAGTAGATCTTTAATATGATGTGATAAAAATTACATTTTGTCTCTGTAATCTTCCTCCCAAAAACACACAGTCCCAGTTTTATCATAAGAAATGAATCATACACATTCCAATACAGGAGCTTCCTACAATCTACCTAACCAGATTTCTTAGAAACCATCCAAAAGAAGGAAAGTCTGTGAAAATGTCACAGCCAAGAGAAGCTTAAGGAGACAATTAAATGTGATGCAGTACCCTGGACAGGAGCACAACAGAATGATGCAGAGGCCCGTGAGGGTGTATGGGGTCCAAGGAGATTTGGGTAAATCAGTAGGTTACGGTTGGGGCACTGGTCATTCCAGAAGGTTCAGGTAATCTCAAGAAAAGATTGTGTATCAACTCAGGCTTGGAACAGCTGTCTTTTTCTTACAAAAATAAAGAACAGTATGATATCACTGTGGCAGCAACTGTAAAAGACAAGCGAAACACAGAGATGGCAATGCTGTAGGGAAATGCATATTTCCCCACAGTGTTTGGGGTAGAAATTGTTTCTTTCTTAAAGAGGGCAGAATTTTATACTTCACAGAGGTGTGTGCAACTTGACCCAGCTACCTTAATTCTAGATACACTCCTTCAATCGATAATTACATAAAACAAAAATTTGTGTAGGAGGGTCATGCTAGTAATGTTTGCAAAAGTAAAAATGAGATCAAATTCTAGTTTTAATTCTTATAAACTATATGTAGATTCTATAGCAGGAATAGTCCAATCTGAGCAAGCAGGTTAGTCACCTATCTTTGTAAATAATGTTGTTGTTTTTTTTTCTGGAAAACACCTATGCCTTTTGTTTATATAGTGAGCAAGAAACAAGAAGGTCATTCAAATGGAAGGTGAAAATTGGTTGACTGTAACACCTTCCTCTTTGTTTTGCTGAGGACTGTGTTACAATTCTGTAAGTAAGCAAAAAATAAAAGAAAATAATAATACATTATATCTTATGGCATGAGACATTTATTTGTCAAATTGTGGAGAGTTTATATAAATGAATAAAATGATGTAGCATGGCTAACCCAGTCTATCAATTTCCTCTTAAAAGTAGGCTCAACTTTGGTGATCAAGTTGCTTGCTCATAAAATATTTGTAAAATATTATAATGTTTTATCCCTCCTGGGTTATTGCTAGCCATTTTTGATCCAATTGCAAATGATCAAACTTAATAAAGCTTTGAATTGAGCCCTTTCACAGAAATTTTTTCAGTTTATAAGATTGTTCTCATTATGCTTCAAAATAATTTAAGGAGAAATTACAATACTTTCAGATGTGATTACATTCCACTGCCTTCATTTCCTTCTTAAGCATAAAAATGGAATATTATATCACTTTATCACTATATTAGGCATATCATTTTATCAGGCATGTTAGCGGTTGAGTAGATATTTAAGGAAACTCATTTTTAAAAATTGTTTTCTATTTTTAATTATCTACTCAAATTTTTAATGACTTGTTTATATTTTACATTCTTTATATATAAAATAAGACAGGAACACCTAGAAGCATAATAGCCCAAGCACAAAGTGTATATATTTAGTGATAAACTATTTTTTCCCTAAAAATATGGACTATATTTTTAAAATTTTCAAGCTTGGGTATTGATCCAAGTCATTTACTCATCCTTTCAAAAAATTACTTTTATGTGCCATACAATAAACTAATGAAATAGTGCCTGGGGATAGAGAAAAGAATACAATACACAATTCCTTCCATAATTAGGCTCCTTTATTAATGGAAAAAAAAACAGCATTTTCCTAACCAACTAAATAAAGAATGGTGAGCAAAGAAAATAAAATAGCATTATGAGATAGAGAGGCAGAGCAGGTAAGGACATTATATAGAAGTTTTAGAGGATGCCCCTCTGAAGGAGTGGCTATTGTCATTCGCTCATAAGCCAGCCCCATGGAAATCCTTGATTTCCACATCAGGGAGGGTGGCAGATCAGATACTCAAAGGGAGCCTCCTGACCAAGTACCTAACACATAAAGTGTGTGATATAAAATGAAAGATAAAACAGATATTGTGATGAGTCACTAAAATGGCATATATATACATATACAATATATATACAGTATACACAATACACGTTATATGTAAGAATATATAGACACATTTATAACACATACCAGGTCTGTCTGGGCAAAGTCCAGCCTTTGTTAATATATGGAGAATGGTTTCCATGACATTGATGTAACCTGGCAGTCAAGGAGAGTGGACTGGAATGTGCACATATGAATGATGATGTCTTCACTGCACTATTCAGTAAGGGCAGTAGATGTTATTGAGTGAGCATGCATACTGTGTGGCCATCACATTCAAAATGACTGAGCAAGTAAGAGTAACAAATCTCCATCAAATTTTGTGTGAAGCTCAAACATTCCTCCACAGAAACTGTTTGGATGATTCAGAAGGCCATAGCTATGGGAAACTGGTGACTGGCAGCTTCGTCATGACAATGTGCTCACTCACGCATGACATGTCCTGAAGAATTTTTTTTGGCAAAACATCAAGTCACCCTGGTGAAACAGCCCCACTACAGCCCAGATTTGGCACCCTGTGACTTCTGGTTTTCCCAAAACTAAAATCACCTTTGAAGGGGAAAGGATTTTGGACCATGGATGAGATTCTAGAAAATATGACTGGGCAGCTGATGGTGATTGGGAGAACTGTGTGAGGTTCCAATGTGCCTACTTGGAAGGGGACTGAGGGGTCATTGTCCTGTGTACAATGTTTCTTGTGTCTTGTATCTTCTTCAGTAAATGTTTCTATTTTTCATAGTACATGGCTGGATACCTTCTGGACAGACCTCATATATTTATCAAATATATAATATCTATATTAAATATCCTATATAAACTAATATGTATACCTCCAGACCAGTCTTCAGAACAGGTATGCCAATATCAAAGTTAACTTTGGTACAAACAGTTTATATTGAAACTCGGAAAATATACCTTCACGTTTTTATGAAATTCAGGGAATGAAGGGAAACAGATGATAAAGATTAGGCATTAACCAATAGAAATCTAATGTTAAAATTTTATATTTCTAGATTCCCATGGGCCTACACCTTCATTGTAAGGGAAATAAAAAAGTTATCTCTCTACATGGAGTACAACTTCAAAGAAACTGCTTGCTTTAAACTTGGCACTGGAAAGAGAGGAAAAAAATAGAACAGCAGCCTCTCCCCCTTATAATTCATAATCACAAACTAACCCATATTTAGGTTTTGAAAATTCATCCATGTTCCCTCTGTGATTTAAAAGGATAAAAAGAGAATCTAACTGAAAATAGCTTCAGTTGGATAATATTTTACAAACATCTTATGAGCAAGCAATTTGATCACTAAACTCTAGAAAACTGGCAATATAAAACTCATAGAAATATATGTATACATTCTTCAAACAACACACACAATAATCTTTATTGAAGCAATATTCATAGTAAGAGAAAATTTAATTGATTCAAGTACCCATCAAGGGCTGAATGGATAATTACATTGTGGGAAATTAAGGCAATGTTATATTATATAGCACTGAGAAATTAGAAATGAAAATTCTACACAAAATCATGTGTGAACCTCACAAATTACATTAAGTAAAAGAAGCCAGACATTAAAGTGTCCTTGGCTGTATGGTTTCTTTGTACATATATTGTTTCTGGTAGGCAGAAGTAACACACATTTTACACACCAGAGCAGTGTTCACCTTTATACAGGTGGCATCTGGGTTGATGCAGGAGAGGGGGTCTGGAAGGCTGGCAAGGTCCGTTTCACGATCTTAATGCTCATTACATGGGTGTGATTTCTCTTTCAGAATGTGCTGTATGTACAGTAGCAACTGTGCATTTCAGTGTGTATGCAATACTTCAGTAAAAAGAAAAATAATAAACTCACGTATTGTCGTCCTTTTTATCTCTAAATATGAAAATATTATGACTTTGTTGTTTATGTAAGAAACACTTATTCTAGTAATATTTCTGATCTCATTGTTAGATTAATGATAATATTTATGAAACTTGCTAGAATACACTGAGGTCTTCAAACAGTGTGATTAATCTTATGTGCAAGTTTACTGAAGACAGCTTTATGGAAACTTAAGAATCAGTATTTTTTATGTATTTTGAGAAAGATGTACATTAGGGAAAAGTTGGCTTTCCCAACTGTACAGAAAATAATACTCTAATATTCACTGCTAAAAGTTGAAGAACAATTCAAAGTAAAATAGCAAAATATACTATAAATAAGAGTTAAGGAAAATTTTTAAAGTCTAATAAAATATGTGACAGATTTTCTATGTATTAAAATGCTTTTATTCTAGTTTGAACAAAAAAATTAGCAATTCTGTACTTTTATTCTATAGACCAATTATACCTTATTTTTAAATACTATATATATATTTTATTCAAAACCACTAAAGCACTTCCATGAATGTAACCTAATTTAATAACCACAAGAATCTATAAATATAGTCAGTAAATAGATATTTTATCCCCATTTTACTTTTGACTCAATAAAGCCTTCTAAACCTAACATGAA
>PVKM010004890.1:0-50173 GCA_004027735.1 Carollia perspicillata | reverse complement strand
TTGATAGTTTCTATTTCTTTTTTCATGTTCATATAGTTTGCAGTGAGTTCATTGTAGTTTCTCTGTAGTTTTTGGTAGTTCTCTGTGAGCTCATTGAGTTTCCTGATAACCATTGCTTTGAACTCAGTATCTGAGAGTTGATGTGCATCTATTTCATTTAGCATTATTTCTGAGACTTCCTCCTGTCATTTCATTTGGGGATTATTTCTTTGTCTTCCCATTGTTTGTGAGGCTCTTCTTATTGGCCTCTGCTTCTTAAATTGACCTATTTTGATTCCTTGACTTTATGGTGTGAATTTCTGTGTTTGGAGACCTGTGAGTTCCAGTGGTGCAGTCTCCTTGATCCTAACTTGTTTCTCTTGGGATGGCCTTTATGCCATTTATGTTGGCTCTCTGAATGTAATTGGGTTTTTATTGTTTTTGAGTGTTTCTTTGGTGGGTGCTTTACTCCAGCTTTTTGGCAGAGGGTCATTCCACCTGCCATGTCATGTATGCTGTTCTGCATTTGCTGCCAGAACAAAACCAAAAAGCCCACAGAACAAACCCACATCTGCCAAAACTTTTCACTCCCCTCCCTGCAATTCACTATCAACGCAAATGAACCAGTATTAATAAGGGTATAAAGATATTAAGACTATTACAAGAAAGGGGAGAAATAAAGCATAGTATAATATCCAGTGACTTAATATACACTAACTTGATGGACACAGAATGAATATTAAAAATTATGCAGGAAAGAAAATATTGCTAATCATGGAGAAGACCACAGTGGATTTAGTCTTGGTAGCCTCAAGTATTTATCTTTTTTTTTTTTCTTCTGGATCTGCCTGTGGTGATGTCAGGTGTCAACCCCATTTATCCTTAGGCAACCTGCTCTGAGATTCATGAGATCTATTGTCTTTGGCTGTCTCCTTCAGTTATTAATCTAGACATCGTGCACTCAGCAGTAAGGCTTAAGTCTCATAAGGTTCACCAGATCTCTTCCTGGGTTCATGGCTATTTTCCCCCCTTAGGTGGGTGCAGCTTGAAGGGGAGGGGTCTGCCTGAGCAGGATGGCTGCTGCCATAGGGACAATGACTCATCACCAGGGTCCCTACAGCCACTCTCTCAGTTCTCTCCCCATAGCCTCCATCTCCAATATCTCCTCAAGGATCTCCACTCCATTCTGCCTCCCATTTGCCAGGGACCTACTATTTTTGGCTATCTCATTCCATTGTTAGTCTAGTCACTCTGCACTCAGAAGTCAGGCTTAAGTACCAGAGAGCTGTGGCAGAATCTCTCCTGGGGTTGGGGCTGCTCTTTCCCCTCAGGCCGCTGCTGCTCAAAGGCTAGTGGTCTGCCTGAGGAGGATGGCTGCTGCAGTAGGGGAGATAACACAGCACCAGGATCACAGCATCTACTCTTGCAGTTCTCTCCCCAAAGCCTCTGTCCCTAGAGTCTCCTCAGATGTCTCCAGCTTACTTTGCCCCCACTTTTGCTGGAACCCCAGGTAAGTGGGTGCAAATGGAAATTTGAGCATTGACCCTGTAAATGGCTTTTTGCCTCTCTAGGAGTCCACTTCTGGCAGAGAGCATCTGCTGCTCTTCACCACCAGTTGTTATCTGTGTACATTTTGGGCTCTGGTGCTCGAAGCTGTGGCTCTTAGCTTAGGTTTAAATGACACACTTCTCATGGGGAAGTAACTGACCACTCAATTATTCCTCTGGCACTGCTACCTGTGGGCATCCAGCCAGCCTTCTTGAGTCTCTACCATACTGCTTACCAGTCAGTTAGTTTGAAGATGTTTCTTCTCTCTATCTGAGGTTATACAGTTTCTCTCTTGCTATTTTTCAGTTGTTTGTTCCTGGTGACTTCTCCACAGTTTAGTTTTAACTGCAGATTCAATGTGGAAAGATGTTAGTGTGGTTTCCATTCACTCCTCTGCCATCTTGCACTCCAGACTAATCCCGTGGTTTTTTTTTAACTTTTTATATATAATTGATTATGCTATTACAGTTGACCCATTTTCCCCTTTATTCTCCTCTGCCCTGTACCCCATCCCACCATCATTCCCCCACCTTAGTTCATGTTCATGAGTCACACATATAAGTTATTTGGCTTCTAGATTTCCCATACCATTCTTAACCTCCTCTTGTCTATTTTGTTCCTACCATTTATGCTTACTACCTGTACCTTTCCCCTATTCTACCCCTCCCTTTGCCCCACTGATAACCCTGCATGTGATATCTAATTCTGTGAATCTGTTCCTGTTCTAGTTGTTTGCTTAGTTTCTTTTTATTTTTGTTTTTATATTTTTAGGTTCAAGTGTCGATAGTTATTAGTTTGTCATCATTTTACTGTTCATATTTTTATCTTATTTTTCTTAGATAAGTCCCTATAACATTTCATATAATAAGGGTGTCATGATGACAAACTCCTTTAACTTGACCTTATCTGGGAAGCACTTGATCTGTTTTTCCATTATAAATGATAGTTTTCCTGAATGCAGTATTTTTGGAGGTAGATCCTTGCCTTTCATGACATTGGATATTTCTTTTGAGCCCCTTATCACTTGCAACATTTCTTTTGAGAAATCAGGTAATAGTCTTATGGGAACCCCTTTGTATAGTCTTATAGGAGACAGTCCCTATAACTGTCTCCTTTTCTCTTGCTGCTTTTAAGACTCTGTCCTTATTTTTAATCTTGTGTAATGTAATTATGATGTGTCTTGGTGTGTGCTTCATTGGGTCCAACTTCTTTGGGACTGTCTGAGCTTCCTGGCCTTCCTGTAAGTCTATTTTATTTGCCTGACTAGGGAAGTTCACCTTTATTATGTTTTCAAATACATTTTCAATTTCTTGCTCTTCCTTTTCTCATTCTGGCACCCTTATGATTCAGATGTTGATATGTTTAAAGTTGTCCTAGAGGTTCCAAAGCCTCTCCTTAATCTTTTTTGAATTCTTGTTTCTTCATTCTGTTCCAGTTAAATGTTTATTTCTTCCTTCACTTCTGAACTGTTTATTGAGTCCAAGTTTCATTCCCTTCACTGTTTGTTCCCTGTATATTTTCCTTTACTTCACTTTTCATAACCTTTACTTTTTCCTCTATTTTGTGACCATTCTCAAAAATTTCAGTGAGCATCTTGATTACCACTGTTTTGAACTTTGCATCAGAGAGGTTGGCTATCTCTTCATTGCTTAGTTGATTTTTTCTGGAGTTTTGGTATGTCCTTTCATCTGGGCCATATTTTTTTTTCTCAGCTCACCTGTTATGTAGTAAGGGACAGAGCCTTAGGTATTTGCCAGTGTGGGGTTACCCATGTCAGTGTGTTGTAGTTCTGTATGTGTCAGATGGGGTCCAAGATGGAACAGTGTCACTTGCTAAGCTCTTGGCCAGCTTTCAGTCACTTCCTCTGCTATCCAAAAGCAAATTGGACCCTTCTGGTGCTAAATTCCAGTTGGGTGGGTTTGTGTACATTTTAGCACCCTGTGGGTAGCTCCAATAAACTCTCCTGTGAGGCTGGGAGTTTCTTCTGTTGCATCAACCCCCACAGGTTTTTTCAATCAGAGGTTTTGGACTTTATTTCCCTGTGCTGGAATGCTGGGCTGTGCAGTCTACCTCACTCCCCAGGTTTTCATTCTGATTTTTCTGCATGCAAATTAGGGACTGCCAACTCCACCAGCTGCCTCCTTGCCAGGAGTCCTCTCTTCCCTGCCTGCCCCTCTCTGCCCCTCCTACAAGTTTGGATAAATATTTATTCTTTAACTCCTTGGTTGTCAGACTTCCATAAAGTTCAATTTTCTGGCAATTTTTGTGATTTTTTGTTTTTAAATTTGTTGTTGTCCTTTTTTTGTTTGTGTGAGGATACAAAGTGTATCTATCTATGCCTCCATCTTGGGTAGAAATCTGGCAAATATTCTCATGTTTTAATCATAATGTCAATATTTAAATCTGGCTTCAGATATAGAATAACTTCAAAATCTTCATATCTCGGCTGTCTCAATCTTCAAATCATCTACTGGAGCTCTGTTTATTCTATTATTCAGAGCTCAAAAAGAATTTGCCATCCCTTCACGGACTTCTTTAGTTTTAGAAATCAGGCAGTCTTCAGTGTAACTAGAATCTACTGCATTCCCTCCTAAAGAGCCAGATCTGCGAAGGTCTCCTGAGCCCACCTGCTGGGTCAGCTATGCAGAAAGATGTCTGTGGTAACAAAAGTGAGAGTTACACTGCAGATGTACCCTCACATCATACCTCAGCAAAGGTGGCCCCTCTTGGTGAGTGGCCTGGGAGAGTCTGCTGTGCCCCAATCACTGCAGCCGCGGGAGCAGAGAAAGTTGCAAGTCTGGTCTGGTGGACCTGAGGCTCCTTCCATGACCACCACAAACAAGTCTTGGTGCCCATCACTTATATTTTATTAAGTTCCTGTGTGCTGTCTCTTTGTGTAGAAACTTGCATCTCAAAAATATTGATTTATTTGTTTGTCTCTGAATGTGCTTTTCTTATTTTCCAATAGTTAAAATATTGGGAATAACGCCTTTTATTTCTTCTTCTTTTTTTTTTACCTGTCTTATGGACCTCAGATGTGAAGAATTCATAAAATCATAATCCTTGGCTCCGCATACACCAGTACAGTATTTATCCATGCATGGTTGCTATTCTTTTCTATATTTCATTATTTGATTTATGTATATTTTTAAAAATTTAGTTTCTGAGTGTCTCCTGTGTGCCAGTCTGTTAAGGTCTCAATTTAAAGGACAGAAAGTACAGCATGTTGCTCTAATGGGTTCATCAAA
Organism: Carollia perspicillata; assembly: GCA_004027735.1. Classification (NCBI taxonomy): domain Eukaryota; kingdom Metazoa; phylum Chordata; class Mammalia; order Chiroptera; family Phyllostomidae; genus Carollia; species Carollia perspicillata. The sequence goes on along the minus strand of PVKM010004890.1, from coordinate 45,398 downwards.
ATTCAGTGCCAAAGCCTGTGATGCTTAGTAGGTACTTCCAATTGAGAGAAACCTTGTTTGGAAGTACACTAAGTAAAAGAAATAGTTGGGAAAGGAGTCATGGTGTACACATGGAAAATGACTAAAGCATGAAGTGAGCTAAAGGAAAAAGACCAGATTTTTAATGGCCTTGAATTCCAGTCTAAATAGTTTGTATTTTATTACATAAGCAAAACTTTGGCATAAATAAGTGATATTTTAGGACAATCACATTAATCAAGCCACACTATGGTATATATATATATGGGATAAATATGGATATGGTAGAAGGAATAGCGAGGAACAGACTGGAAGTAGTAGGGTCTTAGCTGTTCAGAATTTTTAACACACCTATTTATATTAGCTTCTGGAACAATTTATTGCATTGCTTATGGAGTCCTGTTTTTTTCACAGGTACTCCAGAACTTTTTATTTGGGTCTCTACACATACATAGTTATTTACTGAGATGAGAATAAACTGATTCCCCAGTGTTTGCTAATTATTTTTTGTCAGCAAGGGCCAGAACACATTGCATCTGTGGGAATCTGCTACAGCATAAGAAAGCTATCAATACGTAGAATATTCAGTTTGCTAGAACATTACAAATTAAGTTTTTAAAAGATCTTATTTATGTATTTTTAGAGAGGGGAAGGGAGAGAGAAAGAGAGGGAACAAAACATCAATGTGTGCTTGCCCCTCATGTGCCCCTTACTGGGAATCTGGCCTGCAACCCAACTATGTACCCTAGACTGGGAATCAAATTGGCAACCCTTTGGTTAGCAGGCCAGCACCTTATTCTCTCAGCCACACCAGCCATGGCTAAAATTAAGTTTAAAACAATTTTATGACTTGGAGTTTGGAATTAAGAAGCATCAGGTTTGAATCTTCACCTTGCCATTTACTGGTCATATGTCCTTAGGTAACTTAACCTCTCTGAAATACAATTTGGCACTTTTAAGGACACTTAAGGAGGAACTACTTAATTTGCAGAGTTATTGTGAAGAATTAAAAAAACAGAGAATTTCATAAATACAATGTTGGGAATCACTCTGTCTGGCTTCAGGAGTTGTAACCACCCCCTGTGGCTAAAGCTGAATGAGCAAGCTCTGGACTGTGAGCCACTGAGGAAGCAAAGCTTATCTCCCCGGCAAGAGCACTGCTTCTGCCATCTTTAGCCCCCATTGCTTGGTTGGTTAGTCAGAGTCTATGGGTACAACCCCTCAGAGGAGAGGCAACCCAAGCAGACAAGATCATGTGAGAGGCCATCAAGAAAGGACTCAGGGGCTGCAGCAAAGTGAGGACAAAGGACCCTCAACCTCCCCAGGTATTTTGACATAGCCCAAGTCCCCTTACCATCTGGGAGAAGCTCTGGGAGAAGCACTTCCTGGCTCTAATCCACTTAAGCCTGAATCTTGATGGCGAGAGGGTGCAGCCTTCTGCCGCCTAGAGTGGTTTTGGGGGTAATCAGGCATAAGAAAGAATATGTAAAATCCTGTGAAACCTGCTTTTGTACAAAATGCTCTCAATTAAATAAGGGTCCAAGCAAGAAGTGAGTTTGTTCCTCAAAGTTTTATGGCTCTTTAGCTATCTGACCCTTACTCAAAATAGACCCTCAGAGTTCTTTGTTATCTATTGTTTGATCTTTGCCAACTAACATTGATTGGTGAGCCTTACCTGTATCTCTGTGTGTTACAAACCTAATAAATATCATTGAGGTAAGGACTCGTGGCCTTTCTCCCTTGAGAGACTAGCCCCTTTCCTCCCCAAGCAGATCATGTCTTCATAGCATTGTGTTCATCCGTGGTGGACCAGGGAACTTGCATAGAGTTTCCCCCACAATACAATATGCTAATATGGTTGATAAAGCTCCCAACATTGACTGTGCTGATGGTGATTTCATGATTTGTTTCTTCAACATTTCCTTTTCTCTTACAGATAGACTTTTCAGTCAGAGACATTTTAGTACATACCTATCTATAAAGTTACACACACACACACACACACACACACACACACACACACACACACATTATAGGCATTGTAAAAGTGAATCATGTAGTTAAGAAGGAATCTGAAAATAAAATGGAGAAACTGAATCAGGCCAAAACATTAATTAATTAATCATATTTCTTTGCAGGATTGGTAAATGTTTAATATTGGATTTTAACAACTTAAGAAGCTTTCTTATTTTTCTCACTCTTAAACATTTAATTTTTAATATTTTCTCCTTATTATTGAAAAAATACAATTCAATTAATTAAACAAGGGGCAAGTAAGTTGCATTAGCCAAGGCAACCTACTTCATTATGTGGTAACAAATGAATTAAAAACCTCAGTGAGATAAACAAAGCTTATTTCTTACTCCTGCAAAAGATCCATCTTGACTTTACTGGATTTTCAGCCCCACATCATCCTCAATCAGGAATCCAGGCTCATAGACTTTTCAATCTTTGGAACATTGTTTTTCATCCTGACCAGCAAGAAAAGAACATGATTTCTTCATGATCGCTTTACGCAGGGATTGGCACATGTGGCCTATGTGCCAAATCTGGCCCACCATCTGTGTTATTAGAACACAGCTACATTTATGCATTTATGTGTTGCATGTGGCTTTCTTCATATCACAAAAGCAGAGTTGAACATCTGTGATAGATTGTATGTGGCACAGAAAACATAAAATACCAAATCTAGCCCATTACAGAAAAAAAGCTCACCAATCTTGTCAAACTTCATGATTTCATGATTTGTCTCTTCAAGATTTCCTTCTCTCTTACGGATAGACTCTGCAGTCAGAAACATTTTAGTGCATGTCTATCCATAAAGGTATATATATATAATGTATATGTAATGTATATGTTTTAAAAGTTCTTAAAAGTTCTGCCCAGCTGTGGATGGTGTGGCTCAGCAGACTAAATGCCAGCCTGTGAACCAAAGGGTTGCTGATTCAATTCTTAGACAGGACACATGTCTGGGTTGTGAGCTGGATCTCAGTGGGGAGCACATGAGAGGCAAGCACACATTGATGTATCTCTCCCTCTCTTTCCTCCTCCCTTCCCCATCTCTAAAAATAAGTAAATAAATAAAGTTTTAAAAAGTTCTGTCCAGAAGTAAACACATCATATTTAATCACCTTCCTTTTGCCAAAAACAATCATGTGGTTATGCCTACTGACATTTTATGCAAAAGAAAACCTGGTCTTGATCACTTACTGATCACACCTGAAATGTCCAGTTTAGCCCAAAGACTTAGTTGCCTCCATTTTGCTCTCTTTAGACTTACATGGAGATAAACCTAAAAGATTTACTTACAATATGATGTATATTGATAATAAAAATATATTTTATTCATTTAGTGGGTGCCACTAATAGAAGAAATCAGACCTTTCTCTTATAAATAAGCATGTAGGAAACATGTTATATTTGGAAGTGGTGGGCTTAAATTACAAAAATGTGAGTTCCTCCTCTGGTTTTAGTTCCAGTGCAGATTATTTGTATGTGGCAGACACTGTTGGATGCCAGTCCAAATATTATTTCCACTTCCTTCCTCACTAGTAGAAGACTGACTTTGTTAGGGCAGCAGCCTCCTTCTTTCCTTGTGTTATTCCTGCTTTACTGCTTTGACCACTGTCCTGTAATGGTGTGATACTTGGAACTGAAACAGCTATCTGGTTACCTTGAAGCAAAAAGAATGAGGACAAAAAGTTGCACATCAAAAGGGACAGAGTAGGAATATAAAAAGAATATTTGTTCTTAATAATAGTTTAGCTCCCAGACTGACTCTGGAATCACAAACTATCAGATGTCTTGATGAGAAAATTGAATGATTCTATTGTTTATGACACTGTTTTGTTACTTGTAGCTCCCAAAGTCCAAAGTCATAAACTCTGCCCTTGAACATATAAGTATTCAGGGTGTCCAACTCATGGCCCATAGGCTACATTTGGCCCAGGGTGACTATAAATGCGGCCCAACACAAAATTATAAATTTACTTACAACCTCTTCATTGCTTAGCAATTTTCATTAGTGTTTGTGTATATAATGTGTGGCTCAAGACAACATTTCTTCCAGTGTGGCCCAGAAACAACAAAAGTTTGGAAATCCCTGAACCATTTCAGCCTCAGAGCTTTTCTTGGTAAACTAGAGATAATTATAGTAACTACTTCTGATCATTAATTTATATAATGGTTACACACAGGAATGTCTTCAGCATAGAACCCTGGTGACCTTTCATGTCTCCATATAGACAATTTAGGAAAGGCTCAACCATAGTTTGACCTGAATCTTGGCAGAACATTCTCTGATCCTCCCAGGAATATGGCAAGATGGAAGTCTTGTAAATATTGTCACTAGTCCATTTTTCACCCTCCTCACTGTCTTACAGGAGGCTCCCTAACTTGAATAAATCTGCCATAAGACAGTTTGTTGTCTATCTCTCTTAGTTTACTGAGGCACAGGACTTTCCATTTTGTCCTTCCCATGAAGGTACAACTCCAAGCTTCTGTGTTAGTCCAAAAAATTGTTTGGCTCCTCTACAACAGAGAACCACCACTCAAGTCATCTGTTATCTGGGCCTTCTGAATCAGTGTTATCTTAAGAGTCCAGGGACATATGAATGTGACACCATGATGATTTTGCTTTTGCTCTCTGTATAAGTCATAAAGTGAATCAATTTCTGCTTGTTGTCTCCTTACTGGTCAAGTCTATAATGTTTTTTTGTGGAAGAGAATTCCAGGTTGCAGAGAGCCCCAAATCACATGTCTCCTCACTGTAGTTACCTTGAAAACTTTTGTCACAATTATTAGCCATGTCTTCTGATATCAGGAATATGCACAACTAGGCTTGTTGAAATTGACTGAAGTTAAAGAAAATCAAATCCTGTGAGAAAGCATTCCTTCTAACCTATTTGTCTAGTTCTGACACTCATTCCTCATTTCAGGAGAGTATTACAGTCTATTTGTTCCTACGTTATGTACAGAGGTGAAATTTTAAAATTCTTTCAAGACACATGACCATTGAGACAAAACTAGCATGAGACATTTTTGAGATGAAACTTCAACACTGCTGTGAAGTACAGTCTTGCTTTTAAAGATGATATTATCTAATAGAAAATTAGCTTAAAAAGTTAGTTACATTTTTCTTGCAAAATGATCCAATAATATATTTGTGTTGAATCAAGCCACTAAAAATAAAAAATTATGTTTTTTTCTCATTTTATTCTTTATTTCAAATAATAAAATCCATTTTTCCAATATTCAGAACTTATACATTTTAATTATATGTTTAAGTTTTAATACACTTTTCTATAAAGTGCAAACACAAACTCCTAAACAGGAAGAAAAAGAACAGTTTATGGAAATAGAGTAACAGGTGGCTGGTTTACCTGTTACTGGTGGTTTATCTGTTACTGGCAGTTTACCAGTAACAGGCAAACTGGTCTGTTTTTCCTGGGATATGTGTATTAATCAGCTGTTTTAACAATTTGTTATCTTTATCAAGTGTATTTTGCATGGAGACATATTTTTATATATTTAAAAATGTTTCTTTAATTTTTAAAAAATTTTAATTGTTGTTCAAGTAGAGTTTTCTGCCTTTTACCCCCATCCCAGCCCACACTCCCAGCCCTCTCCAACTCCCTCCCATTTCCATCCCCCATTTGTTATTGTCCATGTGTCCTTTATACTTGTTCCTGCAAACTGTTCACCCTTTTCCCCGGAAATTCCCTCCCCTCTCCCCTCTGGTCACTGTCAGCCTGTTCTCAATTCCAGTGTCTTTGGTTATATTTTGCCTGTTTGTTTGCTTTCTTGATTAGATTCCTGTTAATGTCAGATCATATGATATTTGTATTTCATCACCTAGCTTATTTCACTTAGTATGATGCTTTCCAGTTCCATCCATGCTGTCACAAAGGATAGGAGCTCCTTATTTTTTCTGCTGCATAGAATTCCACTGTGTAAATGTACATATCATATATTTTTTGATCCATTCATTTACTGATGGGCACCTAGGTTGCTTCCAGCACTTGGCTATTGTAAAATGTGCTGCTATGAACATTGGGGTGCATAGGTTCTTTTGGATTGGTGCAGGGTTCTTAGGATATAATCCTAGCAGTGGAATTGCTGGGTCAAAAGGTAGTTTCATTTTTAGTTTTCTGAGGAAATTCCATATTGTTTTACATAGTTGTTGTACCAGTGTGCAATCCCACCAGCAGTGAACTAGGGTCACCTTTTCTCCACAACCTCTCCACATCATTTGTTTGTTGCATTGTTTATGATGGCCATTGTGACCAGTGTAAAGTGGCATCTCATTGTGGTTTTAATTTGCATTTCTCTGATGGCTAGCAATATTGAGCATATTTTCATGTGTGTGTGAACCCTCTGTATGTCCTCCTTGGAGAAGTGTCTGTCCAAGTCTTTTGCCCATTTTTTAATTGGGTTGCTTGTCTTGTTAGAGTGGAGTCATGTGAGTTCTTTATATATTTTGGAGATTAAATCATTGTCTGAAGTATCATTGGCAAATATGTTTTCCCATATGGTTGGTTCTATTTTCATTTTAAATCTATTTTTTTTAGCCGTGCAGAAGCTTTTTATTTTGATGAGATCCCATTTGTTTATGCTTTCTTTTATGTCCCTTGCACTAGGGAACATATCAGTGAATATGTTGCTGCATGAAATACCTGAAATATACCTGGCTATGTTCTCCTCTAGGACTTTAATTGTGTCATGATTTATATTTAAATCTTTTATCCACCTTGAAATTATTTTTGTGTATGGTGTAAGTTGGTGCTCGAGTTTCATTTTATTGCATGTAGCTCTTCAACATTCCCAACACCATTTGTTGAAAATGATATTTTTACTCAATTTTATGCTACTGCTCACTTTGTCGAATACTAATTGACCGTGGAGACTTGCATTAATTTCTGGGCTCTCTGTTCTGTTCCATTGCTCTATCTTTTTGTTCTTATGCCAGTAGCAGGCTGTTTTGATTATGGTAGCCTTCTAATACAGTTTGATATCAGGTATTGTGATCCCTGCTTTCTCAAAATTTCAGCAGCTATTTGCGATCATTTATGGGTCCATGTAAATTTTTGAAGTGTTTCTTTTATATCTGTGAAATATGCCATTGGTACTTTAATAGGTATTGCATTGAATCTATAAATTGCTTTGGGTAGCATGGACATTTTGATGATGTTAATTCTTCAGATTCATGAACACAATATATATTTCTATTTGTTTGTGTCTTCCTTAATTTCTTTGTTCAGCATTGTGTAGTTTTCTGAGTATAGCATTTTTATCTCCTTGGTCAGGTTTATTCCAAGGTAATTTATTTTTCTTGTTGCTATATCAAATGAGAGTGTTTTCCTGATTTCTGCTTCTGATATTTCATTGTTGATGTACAAAAATGCCTTTGTTTTCTGAATATTGACTTTGTATCCCACTGTTTTGAAAAATTCACTTATTAGTTCAAATAGTTTTTGGTGAAGTCTACTGGGTTCTCTTTGTACACTATCATGACATCTACAAAAAATGAGAGTTTTCTTTTCTCCTCCCCAATTTGGATGCTTTTTTTTTTTTCTTGTCTGATTGCTCTGGCTAGAACTTCCAAAATGATGTTGAATTGGAGTGGTGAAAGCAGACATCCTTGTCTTGTTCCTGATCTTAATGGGAAAGCTCTAAGATTTGCCCAATGAGTATGGTGTTGGCTGTAGGTTTCTCATATATGGCCTTTATTATGTTGAAAGATGTTTCCTCTATTCCAACTTTGCTAAGTGTTTTTTATCATAAATTGGTGCTCTACCTTATCAAATGCTTATTCTGCATCTATTGATATGATCGTGTGATTTTTCTCTTTTTCATTTATGTGATGTATTACATTTATTGATTTGCAAATATTCTATCATCTTTGCATCCCTGGACTGAATCCCACTTGATCATGGTTTATGATTTTTTAACATATTGCTGGATGTGGTTTGCCAATGTTTTCTTGAGAATTTTAGCATCTATGTTCATCAGTGATATTGGCCTAAAGTATTCTTTCTTTGTTATATCTTTATTTGATTTTGGTTTTAGGATGATGTTGGCTTAATAGAAAGCATTTAGGAGTTTTCCATCTTCTTGAGTTATTTGAAAAGTCTGTGAAAAATAGGGGTTAGCTCTTCCTCAAATGCTTTGTAAAATTCACCTGTAAAAGTGTCTGGTCAAGGGCTTTTGTGTGTCAGAAGCTTTTTGATTACTGATTCAATTTCATCAGCTGTTATTGGTATATCCAGGCTTTCTGCTTCTTCTTCATTCAGCTTTGGAAGAGTACATTTTTCTAGAAATTTATTAATTTCAACTAGGTTCTCAATTTTCTTGACATATAGTTTTTAATAATTTCTTGCAATCCTTTGTATTTCTGTGGTATCAGTTATAATCCCTCTTCTTTCATTTCTGTGTGTGTTTATTTGAGTCCTCTCTTTTTTTCTTGATGAGTCTGCTTAAAGGTTTGTAAATTTTGTTTCTCTTTTCAAAGAATAAGCTTCTGGGTTTATTGATCCTTAGAATTATGCTTTAAGTCTCTATGTCATTTCAATCTGCTCTGATCTTCTTTGTTTCTTTCCTTCTACTTCCTCTGGGATGTCTTTGTTTTTGTTCCTCAGATTTGTGTAGGTGTAAGGTTACCTTGTTTATTTTAACAGGTTCCATCATTTTTAGGAAAGCCTATATCACTATGAACTTCCCTGTCAGGACTCATTTTGCTTTGTCCCATAATTTTTCGATTGTTGTGGGTTCATTTTCATTTGTTTCCAGAAACATTGTGATTACATTCCTAATCTCATTCTTGACCCATTCGGTGTTTAATAGCATACTATTCAATCATCATGAGTTTGCATGCTTAGGGGTTATTTCCTTGACGTTTGTTTCTAGTTTCAGTCCATTGTGGTCAGAGAAAATTCTTGGTATGATTTCAATTTTCTTGAATTTGCTGAGGTTTGTTTTGTGTCCTGTCATGTGGTTTATGTTAGAAAATGTTCCATGTGCAGTTGAAAAAAAATGTGTATTTTGCTTCTTTGGGATGAAAAGCTCTCTGTGTATATCAGTTAATTCCATTTGATCTAGGGCATTGTTCAATGCCACAATATCTTTGTTGATACTTTATTTGGAAAATCTGTCCATATTTGATAGTGGGATGTTAAAATCCCCTATTGTAAGTGTGTTGATCTAAATATGTTTTTTGAAGTCCTCTAAGGTTTTCTTTATGTATTTGAGTGCTCCTACATTGGGTGCATATATATTTACAATGTTTTTGTCTTCTTGATGGATTCTTCCCTTTAGTATTATGAAGTGAACTTCTGGCTGTCTTTTTATGGATTTTTTTTTGAAATCTTTTTTTTTTCTGGTATGAGTATTGCTATCCCAGCTTTTTTTTATTTTTTAAAATTATATTTATTTATTTTCAGAAAGAGGTAAAGAGAAAAAGAATGAGTAGAAGGGATTATTAAAGTGTGGTTGCGTCTCACGCATCCTGTACCAAGAAACTGTGCCAGAGAACTGGCCCACAACCTAGGCATGTGCCCTGACTGGGAATTGAGCTGGTGACCCCTTGGTTCACAGCCCATACTCAATACAAGGAGCTACACCAGCCAGGGCACCACCCCGGCTTTTTTATCCTGTGCATTTGCTTGAAATATTTGTTTCCAGACCTTCACTTTCAGTCTGTGTTGGTGTTTGGTTCTGAGGTAGGTTTCTTGTAGGCAGCGTATGTGTGGGTCATGATTTCTTATCCATTCCACTATTCTATGTCTTTTGATTGGGGCATTTAATCCATTTACATTTAAGGTTATTAATGATAAGTACTTATTCATTGCCATTTTTTCGTACCTGTTTTCCCCAGGTGTGAAAAGGGAAATGTTGCCATGCATTTCCCTTACCCTTTCTTCATTTTTTCTAAGGCTCTTTTCCTTTTCTTGCTCTTTATGAGAGTTATTTTCTACCTTGTCCTCCAGCTCGCTGATCCAATCCTCTTCTTCATCTAACCTGCATCTGATTCCTTCTATTGTGTTCTTCACTTCACTTCAAATCTAGTTAGTATGACTTCTACTCCCTCCTTCACCTTCTTCTGTTGTTATCTGTTGGTGGTTCTTTTGTTGGTGAGTTTCTTCTTCCAGCGGGTATACTGGTGTTCACAGTTCCTGCCTACTCTTTTTTGTGATCAGTTGAAGGGGGAATGCAAAATGGTTTATGACAGTGTTAGTGTATTCTATGATATTTAAAGTAGCAACCCATAGAGAAGAGATAGGGGATCCTTTAGATGTGTATAGTGTTAACTATGTTATTTCACCCAACTAGCCACTTGTTATTAAGTGTGGAAAAAAGATAAGAATCTGTTAGGGGTGGGAGGATTATGAGTTTGTTATAGAAAGCAGTCAGCTCATGGGAGTTCAGATTATGAGGTAAAGTGAGGGTAAAGTATAGAAAATAAGTGTAGTGTGTGAGAGAATAGAGTTAACTATCACAGTGATAAAGTTCAGGAAACCGTGAAGTATGCTAGGATCAGGGAGTGGTGTTTTGTAGTATTTACAACTGTATGGAACAGCAATTATTTACAATAGTAGTGGAGCAACAATCATATGATAGATTCTATGTGATCTAAATAACAAGAATAGTAAGTACACAATCTAGAGTAGTGTGCTATTGGAACACAAGTAAAGTGAAAGATGGAAAATTACACTATGAAAGACACAACAAGGGAAACTGGTTAAACAATGCAATTTAACAAACCAAGTGAAGACTAAGCAGAAAGAAAAGAAATATAAAAATACTAATAAGATAAAACATATAAAAATAATGAAATAATAATACATATATACAATAACGTTCTAATTCCTTGGAATAGCAAAGTGAAATTTATCTCACTGTCTTGGTTGTTGGGGTCACCCCTTTTTGTGTCTAGGTCTGGTCCTTTCACAGCTCCAGATTTTATTGTCTTACTTGTGGGAATTAAAAAAAAGAAGGAGGAAGGAATGAAGAAAAGAAAGAAAGGAAGGAAGAAAGAAGGGAAAAAAAGGAAGAAGAAGAAAAAAGTAGCCTTCTGCTGGCTTTAAAGAAGCCAAACCAATTCTGCTCCATCTTTGTGGCTAAAGCAGGCCTAGTGAGGGATTGGTTTTGTTTTCCTACCTTCCTGTGGATCTGGGGGCCAGACCTGTGCTGCGCTCTTCACAGTTTCCCAGCCTCCAGCCTAATTCCTCAGTTTGCTGCCAGGCCCCTAGTGCTTTTCTGTGCCATTTCTACACCTTCAGTCCACCAGTTGTGCTGTCCTTGAGGTGCACCAATCAGGGGCAACTCACACACTTTCTCAGTCTTTGCTGTCCTAGATGCTAGGGGCTCTCAGAGTCTCTTCAGGGTAGTTCAGCCTTCCCCTCCAATGAGTTAAGTCTTTCTGGGGATTGCTGAATTCCTGAGCATTGTTGCTCTCCTCTGTGGGGGTGTCTCCACCATCCTTTGAGACAGCCAGTCAGCCCTGCAGGTCTGGGGTGGCACTGTGGCTACTGCAGATGCAGGGGTGTACTTCCTCTACTGCTGTGCTCAGAGGGCTTGGGTTGGGTGCAAGGTGCCTCAGGGTGGTGGAATCAGGCACATTCCATCCTTGGGGCAGTGGTTGTGAGCACTGGGCCTCTGCTGCTAGGGCTGGGTGGGCAGCTCTCTTGCCCAGGGTTCAAGTGTGCACTGTCTCCTGGGCTACCTGTAGGCATGGGTGCTCAGCCTCTGCTGCTGTGGTGGGATTGGCATCCGCTGGGCCATGGGTTTGGGTGTGCACCATTCCTGGGGCTTCAGGTATGAACATGTGGCCTCTGCTGCTGCAGGGGGAACCCAGCTGTTCTGGTCAGTGGGGTAGGAGTGTAGAATTTTGGGACAGCTGCTGTGGAGCATTCCCCAAACAGCTGCTGAGTGCCTCTTTTTTCTCTTTCTGTTTTTGAAATATTCCTCCTATTCAACCCTGCCACTCCAAACAAGCACCTAGCTTCTCACACAGCCCAATTCTCCAACCAGACCAGGGACTGACTGGGTTAAGGTCCCTCACAGCTCAACTCTTCCCAGCCGGCATCCACAGTCTCAGTGGGTGCACACTGACCCTGTGTGTTGGCCACTTTATCCTTATCAACCCCACCCATTACTTCAAGCATCCAGGTCTCTCCTGGTGCTGCTCAAATCTTTTTTGGCAGAGAAGGGAGCCATTGCTCTGGCTCTTGCCCAAGAATCCTGCAGCAGACCTAGCAGGTGCCTGGCCTGGAGCTGCAGCTGCCCTGGTCCTCACGCTAGTCCCATGGACCTTATTGTCCTGAAGCACTCTCTTTACTGTCTGATTCTTCAATGTCCTCTACAATATTTTTGTCTCCAATCTTCATGTATGCTGGAATACCGTTAGCTTTTCACTCTTTTCCTTGGAAGATTGGCTAGGTGTTCCACCCATGCACAGGGGGAGTCAACTCCTGTCCTGCCTATCTCGCTGCCATCTCCATACATTTTAAATTATTTTATGGCACATACAATTTACCCAATTTTATCTTTTTCATATATTTTTTCTGAATTACTGTTTTGTGTTTATTTGGATAGATACCCAGAAGTGGAATTGCTGGGTCATAAGGTAGTTCTTATTTTTTTATTGCTCAATTACAGTTGTCCCAATTTTCCCCCATTGCTCTCTCTGGCTTGGCCCACCCTCTACTCCTACAGTCAATACCCACCCTGTTGTCCATGTCCATGGGTTATTTATATATGTTTCTTCACTAGACCCTTCCCCTTCTTTCTCCCTTATCCTCCTCCACTCTCCTCTATGGTCACTGTAGGTGGGAATACAGACTGGTGCAGCCACTGTGGAGAACAGTATAAGTTTTCCTCAAAAAATTAAAAATAGAACTAGCTTTTGATCCCGATCGCACTCCAGGGATTATACTCTAAGAAACCTGAAACACCAACTCAAAAAACCTATGCACCCCAATGTCCATAGCCAGGTTATTTACAATAGCCAAGTCCTGGAAACAGCCTTCATGCCTATCAGTAGATGAATGGATAAAAAAACTATGGTACATTTACACAATGGAATACTTTGCAGCAGAAAGAAAGAAGGAGATCCTACCCTTTGTGACAGTATGGATGGAACCAGAGAATTATGCTAAGTGAAATAAGCCAGGCAGTGAAAGACAAATACCATATGATCTCATCTATAAGTGGAACCTAATCAATAAAACAAATGAGTAAAATAGAACCAGAGACATGGAAATAAGGAACAAATGGACAATATTGATGTTTATTGCTTATCTCATAAAATATCCTATGCATCTTGATATGTTGTCTCATGTCAAATTCCAACTTTTGTTTTGAGAATATATACTTTCTTCTATTTGAATGAGAAACCAAGAGTGGCTTTATATTTCTTGTATACTCTTTTATGTCTTTTTAAATTTGATGTTCTTCAGACTTTTAGTTCAAAATAACAAACTGAATATATATACTTAACTCTTGTCTCACAATCCCTGTTAAATTTAAATGGAAATATAAAAAATAAGAAAAAGTAATAGGGATATAAACTAAAGAAAGTTATTATCCACAAGTGGGTAATATGGATTTTTTTTTCAGAATAGAGTACAGAACATAAAATATTGTGAGGATAGCAGTGCAGCTTATAAGCCTTTTAATACCAATTCTTCCTAGAGTGTAAGTGAATATAGTATGGGGCAAAGCCATGAGAAAGGCCCAACCTCAATGCAGCAGGATCTAGAGGGGAGAGCAGAATGGCAGGTCATCTGTGCAATCAGGGTCCAATTCATCAGTGTACCTTTTATGAGCACCAAATGTGAGAATGTACCTCTACCTCTTAGCATTTTATTAACCTGGAAGCATTTGATGCTTCTCTCATGGGTTCCTAACATGAGCAGTCATTAGAATTAAAGAATGGAAGTACTATCCCAACTAACAGAAAGCTTCCAAGTAATAGAGAAAGTACACATTCTATTTATTTTGAGTGTTCAGCTTAAATATTACTTCCCTAGAAAGGACTTCTTTGACCTCATGACTGGAGGTCAGGAAAAGGTCAGGAAAAAGGGCTAGAGGTCATCAACTGGAACCCTAATTTGGAGACAGGGAAAGGAAAACTTTGAGGTTTACCGTTTGCCTATCACTCCAGTCTCATTTGACACACTCTTGTACTTCTATTGTTCATTGTGAGGAGCCATTCTGACTCATTTCAGCTCCTTGAAAATACCAAGTTGTTTTCCAAAGCAGGACTTTTCCCCTTCTATTCTACCTGACTGGATCACTCTTTCTTCAACTGTTGTTTTCCAGCTCTTAATCATTATATAAATCTCAATTTAATGTACTGACTCACCAAGAAATATCCCAGCTACCTAATCTTAAGTGTGTTCCTCCAATCTAGGATTCTCCTTAAGATAAACAATCATATTTCATTAATTAAAACCACTTCTAGTCGTTGATACCTCATTGTGGTTTTAATTTACAACTCTTTGAAAGCTAGTGATGTTCATCATTTTTCCTATCTTTATGGGCCATCTGTATGGGTCATACTTGAAGAAGTGTCAATTCAGATCCTTTGCCCATTTTTTAATTGGGTTGTTTGTCTTCCTGGTGGAGAGTCACATAAGTTCTTTATATATTTTGTAGATTAAATCCTTGTCTCGGGTATCATTTGCAAATATTTTTTTCACAAAGAGTCAGCTCCCTTTTCATTTTATGACAGTATCTTTAGCTGTGCAGAAGATTTTAATTTGATGTAGCCCCATTTGCTTATTTTTTCCTTTATTTCCCTTGCCTTAGGAGAAATATCAGCAAAAAATATTGTTATGTGAGATATCTGAAATTTTACTGCTTAAGTTTTCTAAGCAGTAGAAAACTGCTCTTACTGCTTCAAGACTTTTGTGGTATCATGACTTATATTTAAGTTTTTTATCCACCTTGTGTCCATTCTAGTATATGGAGTAAGATGGTGGCATAGTTTGATTTTTGGTTTGGCATTTACCAGTCCAGTTCTCCCAACACCTTTTATTGGAGACTATATTCATGCCATTGTATGTTCTTGCTTCCTTTATCAAATGTTAATTGACTAAAAAGAAATTTATTTCTGGGATCTCTATTCTGTTCTATTGATCTACATGTATGTTCATTTTTTAAAGATTTTATTTATTTATATTTAGAGGGAAAGGAAGGGAGAGAAAAGGGGAGGGAGAAAAACATCTATGTGTGGTTGCCTCTTGTGAAACCCTCATTGGGGACCCAATCCACAACCCAGGCATGTGCCCTGACTAGGAATTGAACCAGCAACCTTGTGGTTCACAGGATGGCACTCAATCCACTGAGACACACCAGCCAGTCCTATGTGTCTGTGCTTATGCCAGTACAAGACTGTTGATTACAGTGTCCTTATAATATACTTTGATATAAAGTATTGTGATCCCTTCAACTTTGTTCTTCTCTCTCAAGATAGCTGAATGTATTTAGGGTCATTTTGGGTTCCATATAATTTTTTGAAATATTTTATCTAGAACTGTGAAATATGCCACTGGTATCTTAACAAGAATTGTCTTGAATCTATAGACCTCACATCTGCCAAATTGGCTATTATTAATAAATCAACAAACAGCAAGTGCTGGCAAGGATGTGGAGAAAAGGGAACCCTAATACAATATTTGTAGGAATGTAGACTGATACAGCCACTGTGGAAAACAGCATGGAATTTCCTCAAAAAATTAAAAATGGAATTGCCTTTGTCCCAGTGATTCCATTGCTGGCAATATAGATTAAGAATCCTGAGACTCCAACTCAAAAGAATTTACACACCCTCATGTTCATAGCAGTGCTATTTACAATAGCCAATATTTGTAAACAGTGTAAGTGCCCTTAAGTAGATGAGTTGATTTTTAAAAATGTGGTCCATTTACACAATGGAATACTACACAGCAGAAAAAAGAAGGAATTCCTAACATTTGCAACAACATGGAAGGAACTGGAGAATATTATGCTAAATGAAATTAGCCAATCAGTGAAAGACAAATACCATGTGATGTCACTTATAAGAGGAATCTAATGAACAAAATAAACAAATGAAAAAAATTGAACCATAGTCATAGAATCATGGAACAGACTGACAGCTATAAGAGGGAAGGCAGGAGGTAGGGACTGATTGAAAGAAGGTGAAAGGATTAGTCAAATAACATATATAAAATTCCCATGGACATGGACAATAATGTGGGGACAGACTATAGAAGTAGGTGGCAGGCTTGGAATAAGTGAGACAATTACAATAGCATGAACAATAAAATATTAAAATAAAAAATACTGAAAAACACAAAAATATCTAATAATTTTTCATTGTTTGTATAGACATTAGTTACATGACTCTGTCCTCTACTAGACTCTAAACTTTATGAAGGCAGTAGCTGTGTCTGTTTTTACACTTATCTCTAGCACATAGCACAATGTCTAATAGGTACTGAATATGTATTTGTTAAATGAATAAATTGTTAATCCAGCTCAGTGATTGAGTTCATTGACACATGTTTGATACCAACTGCTGTTCTCCAACAACTTCTAATGGAAAAGGGGCCCCCCAGTTTTGGCAAATAAATTTTAAAAAACATATATAAAATAATAAATTAAAAATTTCCCATTTCTTCTCAGAGAAACCCAAATATTGTAAAAGTGTGTCATAAAATCTGATATAGAATCTATCACAAGAATATCACAGTGAATTGTTTCAAACACTTTAAATCCTAATCATCCTGATACTACTTAAACTGTTCCAGAGCGTAGAAAGAGAATAAGCACTGCCAATTTTGTTTTAGCAAATTGGCAAATGCTGAACTCAAAAATAGGAGACAGAAAGAAAATCCCAGAATATTTAAATATATAATTTATAAATAAAATATTATTAAGAGAAGCCAGTGTTCATTAAAGGATTAATTTACCACAGCTAAACAGAATTTATTTAGAATGTAGGGATTATTTGATACAGGGAAGGTATTAATATATTTGTATAATTCACCATATCAATAAGTCATTCAATTGTTTTCATTGTTGATGACATAGGAATAGAAAGACTTATTTAACATGCTCAATTGGGAAATATTGGAAACATTTTAATTAAAATCAGAAATGAAGCAATGATAACAACTATCATGTTTTCTTAAAGTTCTAAAAGTATTAGTTACTGCAAATAGCAAATAGGCAATAAAGTAAAATAGCAAGTAAACATATTAGAAAAGAGTAGAAAATAATCATATACAGATAATAGGTCTGTATACTAGGTAATCCAAAATATAAATCAACTGAAAAACTGCTAGAAACAAAAATAAAATTCAGCATGTTGATTAATCAAAAAGTTAATATATAATAGTGACCATGTGAATGCAGGAAAGCTATTGATTTTTATCCATGGGCCATCAAGGAACATATATAAAAATTAATAGCTTTCCTACACTCAAGTGGTAAATATTTAGAAAATACAATGGAAGGATAGATGCTCTTTCCCATAACAGCAAAACTATAAAATAGAAAGGAATAGTATTAACACAAATTATATAAAACCTATAGTGAAAATACAACTCAAATAAATTTTTTTAAAAATATTTTATTGTTGTTAAATTACAGTTGTCTGCTTTTACCCCCCACCACTCCTCCCCCACCTCAGCCATCGCCACCTCCCTCCCTTGCTTCCACACCCAATTGGTTATGTCCATGTGTCATTTGTAGGTGTTCCTGAAAACCCTTATCCCCATTATACCCTCACAGCACTCTTCTGCTTACATCAGATTGTTCTTGATTTCAATGTCTCTGGTTATATTTTTCTTGCTTGTTTTTTTATTGATTATATTCCAGTTAAAGGTGAGATTATGTAGTATTTGTCCCTCTCTGACTGGCTTATTTTACGTAGCATAACGCACTCCAGTTCCATCCATGCTGATGTGAAGGGTAATAGCTACTTCTTTCTCTCTGCTGTGCTATTCCATTGTGTAAATATACCACCATTTTTTGACCTACTCATTTACTACTGGGCACTTAGATTGCTTCCAACACTTGGCTTTTGTATATTGTCCTGCTATGAACATTGGGGTGCATAGGTTCTTTTGGAATGGTTTTTCAGGGTTCTTAGGATATAAACCCAGCAGTTGAATTGCCAGATCAAAAGGCAGTCCCATTTTTAGATTTCTGAGGAAATTCCATACTTTTTTCCAGAGTGGTTGAACCAGTCTGCATCCCCTCCAACATTGCACTAGGGTTCCCTTTTCTACATATCCTCTCCAACACTTGTTGTTTGTTACTTTGTTTATGATGGCAATTCTCACTGGTGTGAAGTGGTATCTCATTGTGGTTTTAATTTGCATCTCTTTGATGGCTAGTGATATTGAGCATCATTTCATATTTTTCTGGGCCCTCTGTATGTCCTCCATGGAGAAGTATCTCTTCAAGTCTTTTGCCTATTTTTTTATTTGGTTCTTTGTCTTTCTGTAGTGGAGTCATGTGAGTTTTTATATATTTTGGAGATCAAACCCTTGTCTGAGGTATCATTGACACATATATTTTCCCATAGAGTTGGTTCTCTTTTCATTTTAATGTTGTTTTATTTAGCCATGCAGAAGCTTTTTAATTTGATGAGGTCCCATTTGTTTATTATTTCCTTTATGTCCCTTACTCTAGGGGACATATTGGTGAAAATATTGCTGGGTGAAATGCCTGAGAGTTATCCTGCCTATGTTTTCCTCTGGGACTTTCATGATGTCATGACTTATATTTAAGTCTTTTATCCACTTTGAATTTATTTTTGTGTATGGTGTAAGTTGGTGGTTGAGTTTCAATTTTTTGAATGCAGCTGTTCAGACCTCCTAACACCATTCGTTGAAGAGGCTATTTTTATTCCATTTTACATTTCTGCCCTTATTGTCAAATATTAATTGGCCATAGAGACTTGGGTTTATTTCTGGGCTCCCTATTCTGTTCCATTGGTTTATTTGTCTGTTCTCATGGTACTACCAGGCTGTTTTGATTACAGTCGCCTTGAAATATAGTTTGATATCAGACATTGTAATCCCTCCTCCTTTGTTCTTCTTTCTCAAAATTGTTGTGGTTATTCAGTGTCATTTGCGGTTCAATGTAATTTGGGGGGATTTTAAAATAAATCATTAAAATAAGACAAAACCAATTGAAAAATTTGAAAAAACTTTAAATGAGGCTCTTGAAATAAAGCAAGGACACAAATGTTAATCTTTGACTTTACAAAAAAGATCACAGACATTAATTATATGGTGGTTCAAACCCTGAAGAATGTGACAAATTCTGCATTTAGAGAAAAATGAATACCTGTATATGGTCTAACTTTAATAAAAGAAGATTTGAAAATAAATTAAACATTTGATTTAAGAAGCTAAGAATGAAAGTAAACTTAAGGATAACAAAAGATGATTTTAAAAACAAACCAGAGCAATTTGTAAAATTGAATAAAAATAGAATAAAGATTTCAGATCCTTAATAATAGTATCTGGGTTTTGAAAATAGCAACAAAAAGTTAATAAATAAGTTTAAATAAAAATAAAAATGGACCAGTAAAGATACATAAATTCATATTTAATTAAATATGTTATTTTTCATTGTTGTTCAATTACAGTTGTCCCCATCTTTCTCCCATCACTCTTCCCTGTCCTAACCATCCCTACCTCCCACATTCTATTCTCCCCCCACATTGTCTTTGTCTATGGGCCCTTTATACATGTTCCTTGACTTGAGTCTTCCCCTCCTTTCCCCTGTTCACTGCCACTCCCCTCTGATTACTTTCAGTTTGTTCTGTATTTCCATATCCGTGGTTCTATTTCCTTTCATATTTATTTTGTTGATTACATTCCACCTATAGATGAGATCCTATGGTATTTGTCTTTCACCTGCTGGTTTACTTCACTTTGCATAAAACTCTTCATTCCAATCCATGCTGAAATGAAGGGTAGGAACCCCTTATTTATTTCTGCTGGATAGTATTCCATTGTGTAAATGTACTCTAGTATTTTTATCCATTCCTTCATTGATGGTCACTGAGATTGTTTCCAGGACATGGCTATTGAAAATAACCTGGCTATGAACATTTGGGTGCATAGGTTTTTTTGAAATGGTGTTTTAGTATTCTTAGGGTATAGTCCCAGAAGTGGAATTTCTCGGTCAAAAGGCAGTTCCATTTTTAGTTTTCTGAGAAAATTTGATACTGTTTTCCACACGGGATGCACCAGTCTGCATCCCCACCAAAAGTGTACTAGCATTCCCTTTTCTCCACATCTTCATCCTCACTAGCACTTGTTTGTTGATTTGGGTATGATGGTCATTCTGACTGGTGTGAAGTGGTATCCCATTGTGAGATTTTTTTAATTTTAGTTGTTGTTCAAGTAGGTGTTTCTGTCTTTTACTCCCATCCCAGCCGAC
This sequence comes from Carollia perspicillata, assembly GCA_004027735.1. Classification (NCBI taxonomy): domain Eukaryota; kingdom Metazoa; phylum Chordata; class Mammalia; order Chiroptera; family Phyllostomidae; genus Carollia; species Carollia perspicillata. Next base: position 24,932 of record PVKM010004890.1, on the reverse strand, counting down.
CCTCCCAGTGCACCCTACCTTCCCCCCATTTCCACCCCCCTTAGTTTTTGTCCATTTGTCCTTTATATTTGTTCCGGTGACCCCTTTGCCTTTTTCCCTAAAATTACCTCCCCTCTCCCCTCTGGTTACTCTCAGCCTGTTTTCTATTTCAATGTCTTTGGTTATATTTTGCTTGCTTCTTTGTTTTGTTGTTTAGGTTCCTGATAAAGGTGAGATCATATGGTATTTGTCTTTCACCATCTGGCTTATTTCACTTAGTATAATGCTTTCCAGTTCCATCCATGCTGCTGCATAGGGTAGGAGCTCATTCTTTCTTTCTGCTGCATAGAATTCCATTGTATACATGTACCATAGTTTTTTGATCCATTCATTTACTGATGGGCATCTAGGTTGCTTCCACCACTTGGCTATTGTAAATTGTGCTGCTATGAACATTGGGGTGCATATGTTCTTTTGGATTGGTGTTTCTGGGTTCTTAGGGTATAAACCAAGCAGTGGAATTGTTGGATCAAAAGGCACATTCATTTTTAGTTTTCTGAGAAAATTCCATACTGTTTTCCATAGTGGTTGTACCAGTCTGCAATCCCACCAACAGTGTACTAGGGTCCCCTTTTCTCCACAACCTCTCTAACACTTGTTGTTTGTTGCTTTGTTTATGATGGCCATTCTTACTGGTGTGAAGTGGTATCTCATTGTAGTTTTAATTTGCGTCTCTCTGATAAGCTAGTGATATTGAGCATCTTTTCATGTGTTTCTGGATCCTCTGTATGTCCTCTTCAGAGAAGTGTATATTCAGCTCCTTTGACCATTTTTTAACTGGATTCCTTGTCTTCTTAGAGTGGATTTGTGCAATTTATTTGTATATTTTGGAGATTAAAACTTTGTCTGAGGTAACATTGGCAAATATGTTTTCCCACACAGTTGGGTCTCTTTTTATTTTAATGCTGTTTTCTTTGGCCATGCAGAAGCTTTTTATTTTGATGAGATCCCATTTGTTTATTTTTTCCTTTATGTCCCATATTCTAGAGGACAAATCAGTAAAAATGTTGCTGCATGAAATATCTGAGATTTTCCTGCCTATGTTCTCCTTTAGGACACTAATGGTGTTCCGGCTTATATTTAAGTCTTTTATCCCCCTTGAATTTATTTTTGTGTATGGCATAAGTTGGTGCTCGAGTTTCATTTTTTTGCACATAGCTGTCCAATTTTCCCAACACCAATTGTTGAAGAGGCTATCTTTACTGCATTTTATGTTGCTGCCCCCTTTGTCAAATATTAATTGACCATAGACACATGGGTTTATTTCTGGGTTCTCTATTCTGTTCCATTGGTCTATGTGCCTGTTTTTATGCCGGTACCAGGCTGTTTTGATTACAGTGGCCTTATAATACAGTTTGGTATCTGGTATTGTGATCCCTCCTACTTTGTTCTTCTTTTTCAAAAGTGCAGCAGCTATTCAGGATCATTTATGTTTCCATATAAATTTTTGAAGTGTTTGTTCCATGTCTGTGAAATAAGCCATTGCTACTTTAACAGGTACTGCATTGAATCTGTAAATTGCTTTGAGCAATATGGACATTTTGATGATGTTAATTCTTCCAATCCATGAACACGGTATATGTTTCAATTTGTTTGTGTCTTCCTTGATTTCTTTCTTCAGTGTTGTGTACTTTTCTGCATACAGGTATTTTACCTCTTTGGTTAGGTTTATTCCTAGGTATTTTATTTTTCTTTTTGCTATATCAAATGGGATTTTTTTCTTGATTTCTTCTTCTGCTGTTTCACTATTGGTACACAAAAATGCTTTTGATTTCTGGATATTGACTTTGTACCCTGCTCTTTTGCCAAATTCATTTATAAGGTTGAGCAGTTTTGTGGTGGAATCTACAGGATTTTCCATGAACACTATCATGCCATCTGCAAATAATGACAGTTTTCTTTCCTCTTTTCTGATTTGGATGTATTTTATTTCCTTTTATTGTCTGATTGCTGTGGCTAGGACTTCCAATACTAGGTTGAAGAGAAGTGATGAAAGTGGACAACCTTGTCTTGTTCCTGATCTTAGTGGAAAATATTTTAGTTTTTGTCCATTGAGTATGATGTTGGCTGTAGGTATCTCATATATGGCCTTTATTATGTTGAGAAATGCTCCCTTTATTCCCACCTTGCTCAATGTTTTCATCATAAATGGGTGCTGTACCTTATCAAATGCTTTTTCTGCATCTATTGATGTGATCATGTTTTTCTCTTTACTTTTGTTTATGAAGTGTACTACCTTTACTGATTTGCAAATGTTGAACCACACTTGCATCCCTGGCATGAATCCCACTTGGTCATGATGTATGATATTTTTAATGTATTGTTGGATGCAGCTTGTCAATATTTTGTTGAGGATTTTAGCATCTGTGTTCATCAACGGTATTGGCCTGAAGTTTTCTTTCTTTGTTGTGTCTTTATCTGGTTTTAGGATTAGGATGATGTTGGCTTCATAAAAAGAGTTTGGGAGTCTTCCATGTTTTTTAAATTTTTTTGAATAGTCTGTGAAGGATAGGGGTTAGCTCTTCCTTAAATGTTTTGTAGAATTCTCCTGTGAAAGCATCTCCTCCAGGATTTTTGGTGTTTGTAGTTTTTTGATTACTGTTTCAATTTCTTCTGCTGTTATTGGTCTGTTCAGGCTTTCTGCTTCTTCTTCATTGAGTTTTGGAAGATTATAGTTTTCTAGAAATTTGTCCATTTCACTTAGGTTTTCAAATTTCTTGGCATACAGTTCTTCATAGTAATTTCTTACAATCCTTTGTATTTCTGTCATGGCAGTTGTAATCTCTCTTTCATTTCTAATCATGTTTATTTGGGTCCTCTCTCTTTTTTTGTTGTTGAGCCTGCTCATAGGCTTGTCTATTTTATTTATGTTTTCCAAGAAGCAGCTCCTTGATTCATTAGTACTAAGAATTGTGCTTTCTGTCTCTATGTCATTTAATTCTGCTCTTATCTTGGTTATTTCCTTCCTTCTACTAGCTCTGGGCTGTCTTTGTTGTTGTTCTTTGAGTTCTTTCAGGTGTATTGTTAGGTCACTTGTTTGGAATGTTTCTATTGCTTTTAGGTAGGCCTGTATAGCTATGAACTTCCCTCTCAGGACTGCCTTTGCTGTGTCCCATAAGTTTTGGGTTGTTCTGAGTTCATTTTCATTTGTTTCCATCAACTTTTTGATTTCTTTCCTAATTTCATTCTTGACCCATCTATTGTTTAATAGCATTCTATTCAATCTCCATGATTTTGAGTGTTTTGGGTTGTTTTCCTTGGGGTTGGTTTCTAATTTCAGTCCCTTGTGGTCAGAGAAAAAGCTTGGTATGATTTCAATTTACTTGAATTTGTTGAGACTTCCTTTGTGTCCTATCATGTGGTCTATTTTTGAATGTGTTCCATGTCCATTTGAAAAGAATGTGCATTTAGCTTCTTTGGGATGAAGGACTCTATATATATCAGTTAAGTCCATTTCATCTAGGGCTTTGTTCAATGTCACAACGTATTTGTTGATATTTTGTTTGGAGGATCTGTCCATTTTTGACAGTGGAGTATTAAAATCCCCTACTATAATTGTGTTGCTGTCAATATCCTTCGTGAAGTCCTGTAAGGTTTTCTTTATGTATTTGTGTGCTCCTATATTGGGTGCATAAATATTTACTATGTTTATGTTTCTTTGGTGGATTCTTCTTGTGAGTATTATGAAGTGACCTTTCGGGTCTCTCTTTATGGCCCTTTTTGGAAGTCTATTTTGTCTGATATGAGTATTCCTACCCCAGCTTTCTTTTCCTGTCCATTTTCTTGGAATATTTGTTTCCAGCCCTTCATTTTCAATCTGTGTAGGTCTTTTATCCTAAGGTGGGTTTCTTGTAGGAAGCATATGTAGGGGTTATGCTTTCTTATCCATTCAGCTATTCTGTGTCTTTTAATTGGAACATTTAATCCATTTACATTAAAGGTTATTATTGACAGGTTCTTATTAATTGTCATCTCTGTACCTGTTTTCCTCTATCTCTATCTCTTTGTTTCTTCCTTTCCTTAAAGCACACCCTTTAGCATGTCTTGTGGAGCTGGTTTGCTGGAGGTGTATTCTTTTAGACTTCTTGTGTCTGAAAAGATCCTTATTTGACCTTCTATATTGATGGAAAGTCTTGCTGGGTAAAGTATCCTTGGTTGTAGTGCTTTAGTTTTCATTGCTTGGAATATTTCTTGCCATTCTCTTCTGGCTTGAAGCGTTTCCATTGAGAAGTCAGTTGCTAACCTTATTGGGGCTCCCTTGTATGTTATTTCCTTTTTCTCCCTTGCTGACTTTAAAATTCTGTCTTTGTCTTGGAATTTTGCCATTTTTATTATGATGTGTCTTGGAGTGGGCCTCTTTAGGTTTCTCTTGATTAGGACTCACTGTGTTCCTTGGATTTGCGTGACTTTCTCTCATCAGATTAGGGAAGATTTCCATCATTACTTTTTCAAAGAGGTTTTCTATCCCTTTTTCTTCTCCTCCTTCTGGTATCCCTATTATTCCGATATTATTACGTTACATATTGTCTTGTATTTCTCTTAATCCCTCTTCCTTTTTTCTGAGACTCTTTTCCTTTTCCTGTTCTTTCTGTTTTTTTTTTATTTCTATTTTTTCCTCCTAGCTCACTGATCTGATCTTCTGCTTCATCTATCTTGCTTTGATTCCTTCTACTGTGTTCTTCAGTTCAGATATTGTATTCTTCATTTCCTCTTGGCCCTTGATGGTATTTTGTATTTCCTTTTTCATATTGATATAGTTTGTAGCAGGTTCATTGTAGCTTCCTTGTAATTTCTGGTAGTTGGTTGTGAGCTCATGGAGCTTCCTGGTGACAATTGCTTTGAACTCAACATCTGATAGTTGAATTGCCTGTATTTTGTTTAGCATTCTTTCTGATGTTTCCTCCTTCTATTTTGGGATTGTTTCTTTGTCTTCCTATTGTTTGTGAGACTTTTCTTATTAGCCTCAGCTTCTAAAATTCATCCGATCTGGCTCTCTGGGTTTATGGTGTGAGCTTCTTTGATAGAATACCTGTGAGGTTAGTGGTGCAGTCTCCTCGGGCATCCTAGTGTTTACTGCTTCCACATATTCTTGTTTGCAATCCATTGGAGGGGTAAGGCAAAATGGTTTAAGACAGCAAGAGAGTATTCTATGTTTTTTTTACAGTAGCAGCCAGTAAAGAAGAGGTAGGAAATCCTTTGGCTATGTGTAGTATTAACTGTGATATACCACCCAACAAGTCGCTTTTAGAAACAGTGGAATGAAGGTAAGTTTCTTGTTGGGGAGGGAAGGGTTGTTTGTTAGATCTAGAATGCAGCGAGGTTGTGAGATGTCAGATTCTGAGGTAAGGTGAGAATAAAAAATAGTAAATAGGTATAGTGAATGAGAGAATAGAGTTAACCACTACAGTAATAAAGTTCAGAAAACTGTGTAGTGGTCTAGGAACTTGGAGGGGTGTTGTGTAGTATTTACAATAGTATGGAACAGCTATTATTTATGATAATATTAGAGCAACAATCATATGACAGAATTTATAGAATCTAGATACCAAGAATAAGGAGTGTCGGACCTTCAGTAGTGTGGTAATGGAACACTGGTGAAGTGAAGGACAGTAAATTAACAATACACTATGACTGAGAGGACAGGGGAAACTTGTCACTTGATACAATATTCCCAGCCAAACAAAGAAGACTAAAGAGAAGGAAGAGGAATACCAAAATATTATTCAAATAAAAGATGTAAGAATAAGGTAGAAATAATAATGCAGATATGCGGTATCTTGCAGGTTCCTTGTAATAGCAAAGTGAAATTTGTCTGTCTCAACTGTTAGGATGCCCCCTCTTTGGGACCAACTCTCATCTTTTCACAGTTCTGGTTTTCTTTGTCACATTTATGAGTATTTAAAAAGAAAAGAAAAGAAAAACTAAAAGAAAGCAGACTAAAGAAGGTAGAATAGATTAAATTTTAACGAAAGCAAGAAGTAATAAAACAAGAAATAAGGAAAGAGAAGTAAAAAGCATTAAGACAAAAAAATAAAAATAAAAATATAAAACATTTCTTTGGAAAATTCAAACAAACATACGCATTCTTGCACACCAGGGAAAACAAAGAAAAAAGAAAGATAAGCAAAAACAGAAAGAAAAAAAAAAGACAGAGAAACCTTCTTGTTGGTTTCAAACTGGTCAGACTGATTTTTCTGTTACTGCTGGCTGCAGCAGACTGAAGGGCAGGTTCATAGATGTTCTCTCTGGGTGCCTGGGTCTCCTGGTCTCTGTCCACAGGCATGCCTGCTCTGAGTTTATGGAGCAATCTTCTGTTCTCAGGTGCATGCTGGCTCTGGGTTTATCTGAGCCCTGTGTTTCCTCTGGCCGCCCGGGTTTATTGCACCTTCTCAAGGATTCTGGCTGCGCGCCCATGCACACCCGCGACCTCACTGTGTTTATGGGGGTCATCTATTTGTCTTGTTCAGCGGGCACCATCGGCTCTGGGTTTATCTAAGCCATGTGTTTTCTCTGGCTGCCTGGGATTATCGCTCCCTCTCAAGTTTTCTCGCTGCGTGTGCCTGCATGCACAGGATCGTTCTGTGTTTATCAGCGCCTTGCCTTATCACCGTCTCTCGCTGTGCAGGAGTCCATTCTGGATTTTCCAGGTGCAGGCTCTGAGTCACCCATGGCACACTCTCTCTCTGGATTGCTGCATGGTCTCCGGGTGCTCCAAAAAGCTCTCTCTCCCCCAGGGTTGTGGGCATGCCCTGCAGGGCTGCCTCTGGTCACACCACTCAGGTGCGCACTCTTTTCAGGTCTCTGCATGGGTGCTCAGAGCTCCCGTGTGTTTGCAGCTCAATCCTTGAAATTGCTCTCTAAAATTTCAAGCATCCAGGCTTCCAGCTTTCCCCTCAGTGTTGCTGGAACCCTGCCTAGCCAGAGAGGGAGCACCAACCCAACTCCTTTCGAACAGGCTGAGGGCTTGGGTTGTAGCCTCCCTGCTCCCTGCACTGATCTCTAGGTCTCTATTGTCCCAAAGTAGCCTCCTTACCATCTGCTTTTTCATTGTCCGCTACAGTTTTTGATCTCCTATCTTCATATATGTTGTGGTACCATTGGCTGTCTGCTCTGCTCCTCCACAGATCGGCCTGGTTTCTCTCCCGTGTAGGAGGAAATGGAATCTTCCCCTTCTTACCAAGCTGCCATCTTCTCCCCCCACATTGTGGTTTTAATTTGCATTTAAATGTGGATTTTAGTACCACTCTCTGGTACTAAATCACTGGCTAATGTTGCAGAGCATCTTTTCATATGTCAAAAGGCCCTTTGTATGTCCTCCTTGGAGAAATTTCTGTTTAGGATTGTTGTCCATTTTTTTGAATTGGATTGAATGTCTTCCTGGAGTGGAGTCCTGTGAGTTCTTTATATATTTGGATATCAAACCTTTGTTCTATCACTGGGAAATACATTTTCCCATATAGTTGGTTTCCTTTTCATTTTGCTGATGTTTTCTCTAGCCATGAAGAAAATTTTAATTTGGTGTAGTCTCATTTGTTTATTTTTTCCTTTATATCCCATGTTCTAAGGGACATATTGGTGAGATATTACTGTATGGAATATCTGAGATTTTTCTGCCTATGTTCTCCTTTAGGACTTTTGTGGTGTCACAACTTACATTTAAGTCTGTTTTCCACCTTTATTTTTCTATTTGGTGTAAGTTGATGGTCATGTTGCATTTTTTTTTTTTTTTTTTTGCTTGTAACTGTCCAGATCTCCCAACACCATTTGTGGAAGAGATAATTTTTACTCCATTTTATGCTTCTGCTCACCTTATTGAATATTAAGTGACCATAGACACATGAGATTATTTCTGTAGTTTTATTCAGCTCCATTGATCTATGTGTCTGCACTACCAGACTCTTTTGATTATAGTGGCTTTGTTATGTAGTTTGATAGTAGGTATCATAATACCTCCTACTTTATTCTTCTTTCTCAAAATTGCTGAGGATATTTGGGGTCATTTTCAGTTCCAGATAATGTTTTGAAATATTTGTTTTATAACTGTAAAATATATCATTATATTTTAATAGGGATTGCATTAAATCTATAGATTGTTTGGGGTAGGATGGATATTCTAATGATGGTAATTCTTCCAATTAATGAACACAGTGTATACTTCTATTTATTTGTGTCTTTATTAGTTTCTTTCTTCACTATTCTCTAGTTTTCTGAGTACAGGTCTTTTACCTCCTTGGTGAGGTTTATTCCTAGGTACTTTATTTTTCTTATTGCTGTAGCAAGTTGGATTTTTTTTCCTACTTTATGTTTCTGATATTTCATTGGTGGTGCACTGTCATCATGTAACATAAACATGTCTATTGAAATATATGTGTACTCTTACCTTAAATAATGTTCCATTTATTAGGAAAAATTCATAAACATGTAACACAGAAACTGTGGTAAACAAGGTAATGACCCCTTAAATATGTTTATAATCTAACCCCCCAACCCTGTAAATATGTTGACTTGCATGATATAAAAGAACTTCACACATATGGATTCAGATATCTATGTGATTTACTGAATAGATGAAATTAAGGTGATAGGCTTTAAGATGTGGAGATTACCTATTATCTATATGGATCCAGTCTACTCATATGAGCCCTTATATATAGCAGATTCTGTCTCTGGAGACAAAAGAGGTGAAGCAGAAGGAAAACCAGAGAGATTATGGGAACTTGGCCTACTTTAAAGATTCTACAACTAAAGTCAAGGAATGTGATTGATTTTCGGAAGCTGAGAATGCCCTTCAGCCAACAGCCAGCCTTGAATTGGTGATCTTGCTTCTGCAAACACAATATAAGGAACTAGATTCTGCTAACAACTTCAATGAACTTTGTTGTCTTTTGTCACAACTATTATGTATATGAAAACTTCATGAGGCACTGTTATTATTTTAAACTAATTTTATGTATTTAATTTTTTAAAAATTTTAATAATAAAGAATATTATTTATTTATTTTTTAATATTTTATTTATTTAGAGAGAGGGGACGGGAAGGAAAAAGAGTGGGAGAGAAACATCAATGTGTGGTTGACTCTCATGTGCCCCCTACTGGGAACCTGGCCTGCAACCCAGGCATGTGTCCTGACTGGGAATCGAACCAGCGACCCTTTGCTTCACAGGCCCGTGCTCAGTCCACTGAGCTACACCAGTCAGGGTCTGAAGAACATTATTTAAATAATGAAGAACATCTTATTTTAGTTTTCCTTTATGATTTAATTTTCTTTCTGTAGAACAATTTATTTTATCCTTTATAGTTTTTCAAGATCAGTTGTCTCCACTTTCCTCCATATTCTCCCCCATCCACCCCAACCTCCCACCCTCAATCCTACCCACTTTATATTTGTCCATGTGCCCTTTATACATGTTCCTTGATCATCCTCTTTATCATTTCTTTCCCTCATTACCCCCTCCTCCGCCCCTCAAGTTAATGTCAGTCTGTTCTTTATTTCAGTTTCTCTGTTTATATTTTGCTTGCTTGTTTGTTTTGTTGATCAGGATCCACTTATAGGTGCAATGATACAGTATTTTTCTTTTACTACCTGGCTTATTTCATTTAGCATAATGCTCTCCAAATTCACCACTTCTATCCCATGCAGTATTGGGAGTCCTAGGCACAGTTAATCAGATTAGACAAAGAAGTAAAAGTCATTCAAATTGGAAAGGAAGAAGTAAAGCTGTCACTGTTTGCAGATGACATGACAGTATACATAGAGAGCCCTATAGTCTCCACAAAATCTAATCAACCTAAAAAATTAATTTGGCAACACATCAGGACACAGAGTTAATATGCAGAAAATGAAGGCATTTTTTCTGTACATCAACAATAAAATATCAGAAGCAGAAATACAGAAATAAAATCTCATTTGCTACAGCAACAAGAGAAATAAAGTACCTAGAATGAAACCTAACCAAGAAAGCAAAAGACCTTTACTCGGAAAACTACCCAACCATGAAGAAAGAAATTAAGAAAGACACAGGTAAATGGAAGCACATACCATGTTCATGGATTGGAAAAATTAACATCTTCAAAATGTCCATATTACCCAAAGCAATTTACAGATTCAACACCATCCCTATTAAAATACCAATGACATATTTCACATATATAGAACAAATATTTCAAAAAATACATGTAACCATAAATGACCCTGAATAGCCACAGCAATTTTGAGAAAGAAGAACAAAGTAGGAGGGATCACAGTACCAGGTACCAAACTATATTACAAGTCCATGGTAATGAAAACAGTCTGGTACTGGCATAAGCACAGACACATAATCCTGGCAGGTGTGGCTCAGTGGATTGAGTGCTGGACTGGGAACCAAAGGGTTGTTGGTTTGACTCCCAGTCACAGCACATGCCTGGGTTGTGGGCCAGGTCCGAAGTGGGGGATTTGTCAGAGGCAACCATATTTTGATGTTTCTCTGCCCATATTTTTCCCTCTCTCTAAAAATAAATAAATAAAATATTTTTAAAAAGGGGGAAAAAAAGAACAGACACATTAATTAGTAGAACACAATAGAGATCCCATAAATAAACCCAAGCCTCTGTGGTCAATTAATATTTGAGAAAGGGAGAAAAAGGAGTAAATGGAGTAAAAATAGCTTTTTCAACAAATGGTGTTGGGGGATCTAGAAACCTACATGCAAAAAAAAAAAAAAAAAAGAAAGAAAGAAACTTGACCACCAACTTACACCATACACAAAAATAAACTCAAGTTGGATAAAAGTCTTAAATATAAGTCACAGCACCTTAAACGTCCTAGAAGAGAACATAGACAGGAAAATCTCAGATATTCCATGCAGCAATATTTTCAGTGCTATGTCCCCTAGAATAATTTCACTTGACTTTGAACAAAATGTCAGCCAGATATTTCTCCAGCAAAATGGGTTTATTCAAGAATAATAAAGAATTGCAATTGAGGACATGCAACTATGGAAGGCTGCATGCAAGTTTGTTAAAACAGTGGAGAGGAAACTCTTATATAAAGGGAAAGAGGAAGTTGGGACTACTATTATAAACAAAGAGTTTTCTCAATTGTGCTGCATTTGGTATAGTGTGATAGCTCTCTCTTCTGGCCTCCCTAAACCATTTAAAATGATATATCTGTTACTTTTTTTTAAACACTCAACATAAACTTCTGGATTGACAGTTTTTCTTCTTTCAGCACTCTAGAATATTGTTATACTATGTCCTTGACCTGTGTTGTTTCTGATGAGAAGTCCCAAGTAATTTGAAACATTGATTCCTGCAGGTAAAGTATTGCTTTTCTATAGTTTTTTTTCAAAATTGTATCTTTTTATTCAATATTTTAGCAATTAACTTATGATGTATGTAAGTATAGTGTTCTTTAAATTTATTGTGTTTGGAGTTTGCTGATCATAATTCTGTAATTTGCATTTCACTAAATTTGGAAATTTTCATCCATTAATAATGTAAACATTGTTAATGACACATTCTCTCTAATAATCTTAGTAATCAAATTAGATATATGATGGCCATGTTTACCTAAGCTAACTGCAGGAATAGCAAAGAGATCCTTAGGTCCATGAACATATGGTTTTAAATTTAATTAAGTTTTTATCTCATTTTCTCTATTTCTCAAATTGCATAGTTTCTATTAATATATTTTAAAGTACTCTAGCTCTTTCTTTTTTTATTCTGTTATTAAACTCATCCAGTGAAGTTTTTGTTTCAAATTTTGCATTCTTCTATTCTAAAATTTTCATTGGCTCCTTTTTATACTTTTTCTTTTATTGCTGTTGTTTTCTATTTGTATTCTTCTTATTTTTTAAGAGCGCAAGGGGCCCCTTAACCTGGTCCCTCTGCAAATTTTTGCATTCATTTTGAACATTATTTTCTTTACCACACTGAATATAGTTATAATAGCTTCATTAAAATTTTTGTCTGGAGGAGGTCTGGCCAAGATTGGAGGCATAGGTAGAAACCCTTCACTTCCTAGCACAACCAAAAGGAGGATGACAACTGATCTAAAATCAGTAAAAAACCAAAAGAGCCAGAAAATCATACTGCATGAAACTCTGACATTCAAGGAATTAAAGAAAAAATCAATCAGAACAACCAGATAAGAAGGCAGAGCACATGGCCTGGCCAGCTGAGAAAAACCACAGTGAGGTGGTGGACCGCATGGGCAGAGCTGACTTAAGAGGAAACTGAGACTGAGAGTTGACATTGGACTACAGCTGTTCCCATCATGGGAGTAACTCCCAGTCTCACATGAGAGTCCACTGGAAAGTGTGTTAAGGACAAGCAAGCAAGCTGCATTGTTCCCTATCTGGTCCCTCCCCCACAGGAAGCACCACAGCATAGCAAACAGTGTTGCCTTGCCCAGGGGAATACCTAAGGCCCCGCCTCCTTACAACTTACCAGGGGCACAAAGACAAACAAATATGGCCCAAATGAAAGAACAGATAAAAACCTCAGAAAGAAAACTAAGTGAGGAGGAGACAAGCCAAGCTATCTGATGGAGATTTCAAAGCCCTGCTAATTAAAATGCTCACAGATCTGATTGAACTTGCTTGAAAAATGTAAATAAAAACAAATGAAAGATACCCAAAATGAAATAAAGCAAAATATTCAGGGAACCAACAATGACAGGAAGGAAACCAGGACTCAAAGCAATGATTTGCAACAAAAGGGCAAAATAAACATCTGACTGGAACAGAATGAAGAAACAACCCCCCCCCAAAAAAAAAAGATGAAGAGAGACTTAAAAACCTCTGGAACAGCCTGAAATGTTCCAATATCCAAATTATAGGAGTGCCAGAAGGAGAAGAACAACAGAAAGTAATTGAAAACTTACTTGAACAAATAATGAAGGATAACTTCCCCAGTCTGGTGAAGGGTATAGACTTCTAGAAAGCCCAAGAAACCCAGAAAGTCCCAAAGGAGTTGGACCCAAGGAAGAACATACTGATGCACATCATCATTAAGTTACCCAAGATTACAGATAAGGAGAGAATCTTAAAAGCAGCAAGAGGAAAGGAGGCAGTTACCTACAAAGGAGTGCCCATTAGGCTATCAGCTGATTTCTCAAAAGAAACCTTGCAAGCAAGAAGGGTCTGGAAAGAAGTATTTGAAGTCATGAAATCAAGTCATGAAGTCATGAAGTCATGTAAGGACCTACATCCAAGATTACTCTATCTATTGAAGCTATCATAGAATGGAAGGGCAGATAACGTGCTTCCCAGATAAGGTCAAGTTAAAGGAGTTCATCATCACCAAGTCCTTATTATATGAAATGTTAAAGAGATTTATCTAAGAAAATAAGATAAAAAATATGAACAGTAAAGTGACAACAAACTTACAACTATCAACAAATGAACCTAAAAGAAAAAAAAACAATGAAAATAAAAACTAAGCAAACAACTAGAACAGGAACAGAATCAGAGAAATGGACATCACATGGAAGATTTCAGTTGGGAGTGGGAATGGAGGAATGGGAGGGAAAGGTACAGGGAAAAAGAAGCATAATTAGTAGGCATAAAATAGATGGGGAGAGATAAAAATGGTATAGGAAACAGAGGACTCAGTGAACTTATATGAATAACCTATGGACATGAGCTAAGTGGGGAAAATTCTGGAGGGTTGAGGGTGCAGCACGGAGGGGAGAAAAAAGCAGGAAAACTATAATAACATAATCAATAAAATACCAATTAAAGACGTAAAAATTTTCTGTTTGATAATTCTAATATTTTTAACATTTTCGAGTTCTCCTATGTTGCTTATTTCCCATGCAAAATGATTACATTTTGCTGGTTACTTTGCTATCTTATTTTGAGTTTTATCATAAACAATGTAAATGTTATGTTGTGTGGAATCTCTAAGACTCTTGATTTCATTTTAGTTGATATGGTTTTATGTCAGTGGTAATAGGGCTCTTGCACAGAGTCATGAGAAAAACATTTTGGTGATCCATGTATGGGAGGATGAGGTATAGTGGTGTGCTTTATTGGAGTACAAATAAAAGGCTTCACCCAGGTCCTTTGTGTCTCATCTACAGCCAGATTGCTTGGCTCTGTCCTGTTGCTAAAGAAGGCCAAGTCCAGAAGAAAGGTCAGGTTCAATAAACTTTGTGCCATTTATCTGGCATCAACAGGGTATAGTTCAGTCCATGTCAAAATTTATTCTAGCTCAGTCTCTGTCTCCATCTGGCTAGTTTAGTTTCTCTTTCTGGCTGTCCTCCAGCTGGCATGGTGCTTTCACCAACGTTGTGTTGCTGGACCCAGACATATGCTTGGGCCCTTGTGGCTTCAGGGGCCTCACAGCTGCTATGGAGACAAGATGCATTAATAAATAGGGGAACTTGTGCTACAGAGAGAGACCTTTGTTAAGCTTTGATTATATTATCTCATGTTCAGGCTTCCAAACTAACCAGTCTCCTAACAGATTCCAAGTGTTATGGCTCATCTTGTTTAGGCTGTGTTTGAAATGTCAGCTTGGTTCTTTTAATCTTCCTTGTGGTGTTTTGAATCAGTCTTGCACATGCATCAGTCAAGGATTATTATGAGATGTGTACCTGTTTATACACAGGATTAGGTGTTCCCCTCTCATTTTCCAGAGTTATGGTATGTCAATGTAATAAACATTCAAACCTATAGGCAATTTTTATGAGTTTATTTGAGTTGGATTAACAATTGCTAGGAAGCAAAATGTCAATAGATTGAGAAAATGCTCTGGAAAAATGGCTGTTTTGCCACTTATTTTATACATCAGAATCAAAGGGGAAGTCATAAAAGGGTTACATAGAATCCATTGATTCTGCTTCAGGGAAGCAGAAGAAATTAAGCAGGGAAATCTCTGGTATTCAAACAGAGGTAAAATAATAGACTCATACTTCTTTTACAAAGGTGGGTAAAGGATAGTTAACAGTCAACAATTAACCTGATAACAACAACAATGAGAGCATTTGTGCTCTTTGCTTTGGTGCCATGATTCTGCTCTGAAGAGTCCTGAAAAAAAAAACAAAACAAAAACAAATTACTTTGCCATTCCAAAGGTATGTTGTTGCAGATTCAATAAGACAACAGACAGGTTCAGTTAAGGTAAAGATTGACCTTTGTCAGGGAAAGTGCTGACATGGGATATGACTACCCACCATGAATTGTTTTAGTTAGAAAGTTTTAATTTTAGACTATCATATATGGTTAGTTTTGATTTTTGAGTTAGAAAGGTCACCATACAGGTCTCACCTGAGCTTGTCAGGTTTAGTATGCACTCCCCCTCTTTTATCCACAGGCACTATTACACAGGCTCCTCATTTGAGTTCCTATGCCCAGAAAAATAATAGTTTCTATCAGAATTTTCATTGCCTGTGTTATGGTATTTTGGTAGTGTGGCCCATTCTTGGGGCAAAGCTGAAGAAATTAAAAAGGAAAACTCACAATCTTGTATATTTCATCTTCAAGTTTTGAATCCCCTCTATAATCTGCCTTTTTCTCTTCATAATCACCTGATAATATAGTTATATATTTTTTTGTATTTTGTACACTTTCTGGTCATCATTGGTAAGGTTAGTGTTTGGAAAGACTAAATTGTCATATCAAAACTAGAGTGTCTGTATTAGCAAGGTTTCTAGGGATTCCATATATGCATTAGAGTTTGAGAAGAATTTTAATTATGTCAAAATTGATAGTACTGGTTTCACATAAAAACCACATAAGGGATTTTTTTAAAATCCTAATTCTCAGGATGTATCCCATAACAATTAAATTAAAAAAATAAGGGAAGGGGTTTATGTATTGTTATATTTTAAATATCCCTAAGTGATTCCAATATATATTCAAGTTTAAGAGGTATTCCCTTATAGTATCTATAGATCAGTTGCCTCAGAAGTTCTATGTAAGAGAAACAGAATTGACCACCCCCAAATGTTCGGGGAGGTAGTGAGTCAATTATGAGAAGTTAGCAAAAAAATCATAGTAAACTAGTGTAAGGCTATTATGTAGATTTAACTCTTAACCTAGAGATTTGGAGTCATTTTTCTCTTCCTGGGAGAGAGAGAGAGAGATCCCTACAAATAAAGATTTCCTTCACAAATGTAAATTTCCTTACAAAAGAGTAACTTCTACTAAGTTTTCAAAGTTTTTCTTTCATCTTCTGTTTCTTATAAATAACCAATTCAAGATAATCCTTATGCCAAAGAAGCATATCTTGGAATGACATATTCTACTTTTCTTTAGTAGTGTCAACATAAGAAACATTTGAACCCGTAAAGAATTTTTATGAGTTTATTTGAGCCTAACTATTGACAACTGCTGGGAAGTGAAACCTCATTGAATTGAGAGAATGCTCCAAAAAACAGCAGTTTTGCACCTTATTTTATACATTACAACAAAAAGAGGAAAAGGATTACATGAAATCCATTGGTAATAAATTAGGGAGTTGGAAGGAAACAAAGAGGAGAAAACTTTGTGATTGGATAAAAAAGGTAAAATGATAGATATATACTTCTTTTACATAGGTGGGTAAGGGATCTTAACTGTCAACAATTAACATGATAACAATAATAAGGAAGTGATTTGTAATCTCTGTTCTGGTGTGGTAGTTGTACTCCAGGGGTTTGGGGAAAAAGGGAAGTTATCTGACATTCCAAAGGTGTATTATCATAGATGCAAAAAGACAATGGACAGGCTCAATTAAGGTAAAGATTGACTTTTTTGTCATGGAAGATTTAAGCCTAGGGCAATGACTACTTGCCCTGACCCAGTATTAGTTAGTATGTTTTAATTTCAGACTATCTTTTGTGGTTCCTTTAGGTCTCTGAGTGTAAGGTTATCATGCAGTCTTCCCCCTTTTCATCCACAGTGGTAAGGGTGATTATGGAGAGGGCAGATTGTGGTATGTTATTGCATGCCATAAATTTTACATGATGACTTCTATAAGAATAAACCTATGATTCTTCAGTGCTGCCTAAGACTGGCTGGGGTAAGTCTGCCTAATTTGAGAGTAGAATATTAGTGTTACTGAACATAAATGGGGTTCTACTGCCCTCCACCCATTGGCAAACTCCAGAGGCACATGTTTGGTGAAAAAGGAAAGATGTTTTTTTATTCAAAAGCTAGACAATTTTGGAAGAATGACAGTCTTCTGCCTCAAAGCCTCTCCCCTCCAGAACACCTAGGGAAGAATAACCCTACCATGCTCTACCAGACTAATCCAAGTCTACAATCTGAATTCTTTCTCCCACATAAAAATACTGTTCTTTAGGAAACTGCAGGCAACAGCTGAGTCATATCTAAGCTTCTCTGCTTCTTTTCTAATCTTTTTCAGATCTTAGGAACCTTTCTGGAGTCTATATGCAGATAGCCTACATCCTACTTGTGCCGCACACTGACTTTTCTTCCACACACTGCCTATTTGCCCAGTATCTGCACCCCATCCCTCCACCTGTTGGCTCACCAGTGCATCTGTACATCCAGATGAGCGGGACCATGCAATTCCAGTTATACATGCTGACACTGCTTCTTGGACCAGGGGATCCCACTACCTGGCTACATGGCTTCCAGTCCTCACTGCTCCACAAGAACTCTGAACCCCTGACAGGGACAGCAAGGGGAAGAAGAACCATTGTTTCTTTCTACACTTCTTTCAGATCTTCTGTTACAAACTTCCATGTGCTTTGGAAGGGTTCAGCTTTTCATCCTATCTGTCTTTTTTCAGGCTAAACTGACAAGTCTGTACCTTCCCCTGTCACTGCTTTCTGGAAGTGTGTCAAAAGGCTTTTTCTCCATCAACCACCTTTGTCGTCCTGATGCAAACTCCTGCAAGATCTCCTCCTGCTGCATTAATGCCTGGGTGTAGGGAAATCTATCACCATGTGCTGTGCTTAGCTTCACTCCCATGGCCTCTAACACTTCCTGTAACCCCTCCCTCACTCCAGGGCCTGGCCCAGCAATCTATCTGTATCAATTCTCCCCTTTAGCAATTCTCAACCTTGTATTCTTACAAAGGCAAATGGATGAAAGTCTCATTTTTCTGTAACGACTTCCTGCTGGCCAAGATGTACCCCTACCTATCTCTGGGTCCAGAGATTCCTAACATAAAAGGGGAATCTGGAGTGAAGGGGAGCCTTTCTTCAAGAGAGTAAGATCTTGCAAAGTCCAGGTCAGTTGGCCATACCTGGTGAGCAGTGTATGCAATGTTTAAAGGATGGCTTTGCTGGACAAGTTGGGTACCCTTTTATTCCAGAGAAGACAAATTTGGCAAGAAGGTTAGAAGTCATAGTCAGAACCATAACAAATGTAGGGACTAATTCTACAATGTACCAGATTAAGAAAGAGTGGCTTCCTTGGAGAAAGGTGTGTAAGGCATCTCACATCTCTCTGAAGTCCTTCTGTCCACTATACTTAACGCAAATTAGGCTGAGAGGACTATTCTAAGATATCTCCCCTCGGAAGAATTGTGGGCTTTTACTGTCTGAACAATTAGGACAGAAAAGGAAAGGAGTTTTAATTCTTCAGAAGTCACAGCTGAACTGAAAGATGGAAATAAACTCTTCTTAAATATTGTTACATATATCAGATGCATAGGTTCAAGGTTATGATTAGCTGCACATTTGTGTGTGACTAATGTTAAGCCATAATGTTTTAGCCATGAGTTTGGTTATAACACATATTTTATAAAGGTATGAGATATTCAATAGTAAATTGTATCTGAGGAATACCACAAACTCCAAAGTCAGTGTTGGTGTAGTTGCTTTTAAATTTTTTTTCATGAACTTCAAAGTCAGTGTTGTGTTTTTTTTTTCATTTATTGAAAATGGCCAAAAAATATATTGATCCAATAGCCCAAGAGATGTTGTAGAACATGGGTGTTAAACTCATTTTCACTGGGGGCCACATCTGCCTTGCAGTTGCCTTCAAAGAGTCAAATGTAATTTTAGGCCTGTAAATGTAACTACTCCTTAACTAGGGTCAAGGAGCTCGGTGCTGCCACTGGATAGAAACAAGGTGCCAGGCCAGATAAAAGAAGGTGGAGGGCTGGATTTGGCTCCTGGGCCTTGTGTTGTAGAACTTCAGTGAATCCGACAATGGGCTTGAATTGGCTATTCAACTCCAGTGTTGAGAATTAGAGTTCAATGTGAAAATGAAAGTGATTTTGAACATGAAGATTATCTGAAAGTTCATTCAGAAGATATGAATACTGAGCAAGATACTTCTAGTGAAGAAAGTGTAGATGAATTAGGCATGAATAAAGAGCATTTTATTTGGAAAAGATAAAGAATCAAAATGGAGGGGAAATCCCATAAGAAAACAAATTAGAAAACAGCTGCAGAATATTTTGTGCCAACTTTTATTACTTTTGCCAAATGCCCCCAAAATGCCAAGATAGAACTGGGAACTGCTTTAAACAAATGATATTTTAGATCTAATCTTCATATATGCAAATAAATACATAGATTCTATCTCAAGCCAGTATTCATGAGAAAGAGATGCTAAAAAATAGACAAAACAAGATTGAAAGCATTTTTAGACCTCATATACCTAGCTGGTTTACATGGCAACAGTCAGTTAAATTTGCAGATGGTAGTTGGATTGAACTTTTTAGATTTATAATATCTTTATGGTGATTTAGATTTATTAATAATTGTATCATGTTTGATGACAAACTTACCCACTTAGAGTGCCTGAAACTGGACACATTAGCAGTTGTCAGAGACACATTCTCAGTATTTGTTGAAAATTGTGAATTACAGTACTCTATGGGATAGAATGTAACAATAGATGAAATGTTGCCTGGGTTTAGAGGCAATTATGGGCTTACACAATATATTTTACCCAAGCCCAGTAAATATGGTATAAAACTTTTTGATATGGTCAATTCAAGAGTATTTTACAAAGGGAATCTTGAAATATATGCTAGTAAGCATCTGGAAAGTCATTACTTGATTAGTAATATACCAGCAGATGTAATCAGTGGACTTGCAAAACCCATTTATTTATCAAGAAGTAATATTACAGCTAAATGGTAATATTACAGATAAGTGGTTAAATGATATAAATTCCATTTCTGACTTGAAGAAGCAACTTTCATATGTAGGTACTGTTGGTAAGAATAAACCACAACTATCCACTGAATAAATGTCTTCTAAAAATAGGCCCAAAAAATCCAACTTATTTGCTTTGGATGCAGATTACAGACTTGTATCTCATACCCCAAAAGGGAAAAAAAAATGTACCATACTTTCAGTTTCAAGTATACTTTTTGATGATGCCATACATTTAGATTTTCAAAAGCTTGACATAATAAACTATTATAATCAAACAAAGTCAGGATTTGACACTGTGGACTAAATTAGGGGTATGTAAAATGTTACCGGGAACACCAGAAGATGACCTATGATTATATGCTATACAATTTTGAATATTGCAGGGATAAATGCTCGGCATATTCATATGTTGAACAACATATGAAAATTAGACAAAGAATATTTATTAGAACTCTCATAATGCATTTAGTGTCAGAACAAGTAAAAAGGCATTCAGAAATCTCTACAGGTGTGTATAAGCCTTTTACACCTCAAACTCAAACACCAATTTCAAACACAAATTGAAGGAAATTCTAGCTATGACTTCCTTGATGAGAAAAAAAGAAAAATATGTGTTAGGGGCTATTCATCCAAAGTGAATCACTTATCAAAATATTTTTGCTAATGTTGTGAAAATTATGTATGCCTTGAGCACAACATTGTTTGTGACGAGCACAACATTGTTTGCGATGAGCACAACATTGTTTGCATTGTTTGTAACATGCACAAACCAGTATACCAACTAGGACCCCACTAATGACCTTCACTAGGTCCAAATGGCACAAAAACCCAAACAGCAGAGGAATTCTCTCATACCAGCTGGTACACCAACCAGCACCCAAATGGCACAAATCCACCTGAACCACTGCACCAACCAGTCCTATAGATGGCACAAAGCCCCTAAAGGCAGAGGCAGAGGATTCCAAGGGTAAATAAAACAGCAAAGTTCAAACCAATTCCCCACAAGATCCAAAAGCAAGTGATGAAAAACTGTAGCCAATAACTGAGGTTTCTTTCCTTTCAAGTTTAAAACATTCGCAACTTTCTTATTCAGAAATAACCAATTTAACCTAACTCATTTTAAATCTTCATCCTAGTTAATGATGGAAAGGACCATACTCTAACTCTGTATCAAACAAGTAGAAGTCCTTACTTTTGTAAGCATATTCCATAACTTCTTGAAACATAGGCTTTTTGTTCCTATTCCTTGCTAAACTTGTATTGTGGAATAGGGTTTTGGGTGGCACCTCCCCTTCACCACAGAAGGAAGAAATTTGCTGAGGAAGCCATCACCTGGGAAATTAAAAAATGAAAGAAAGGCCTTGGGCTTTGGGAGCTGCTCTCCCTTTCCAAAAGAGAAATTTTAACTTTCCTTCAGGAGTGCAGATCCAGGTTTCCCTTTCAACATCAACCACAGGAGCAGGGTCCAAGTCCTCCTTGGGTGGTGCCCTAGTTATCGGTTTCTTCCAGGTTTTTAATAAGACTTGATTTCATCGCTGGAATAGGTATAAAGACTCATCAGATGGATATATAGACCTGAAATGAGCAAACTTGTGCAAAATGGTTAGAGTTTTCCCTATATGTTGTACATATTGTTTAATTTTGACTTATGCTATAAATCTAAAGGGGGCACTCCTAAAACAGATTTGGAAGGTTCTCTCATACACTATTTCAAAAGCGCTTAATTTAAGCTCACTTCTCTGTGTGGCCCTGATTCAGAGCTAGGTTATATGGACTGCCTGGTCCCATTTCAAATGTATTTCCTGGCAATTTTTTTTGCCAGGGTTTTCTTTATGGCATGATTAATTTTCTAAGTCCCATAGATTAAGGTCCCCAAGATGTCTGTAGTTTCCATTGAATCTTTACTTCCTGTCCAGTCTTCTGGGAGTTCTCTGAAGTGACTGATGGTCCATTGTCAATAAGTGCTATGAGGAAGTCTAAACCCAGCACATAATTGGACATTTTCCATGAACCTGCTCCCATCTGTATATAATTCCCAGTCCAGTGCTGTCAGTGGATGGTCCAAGCAATCATGCTGGAGAGCTGAGTCTCTGTTTCAATCAAGGAGCAGGGTGGTTGAGTTCAAGTTAGTAGTAGTCTGTAAGGTAAAATCTGGGTTGTCTAACAAAATAGAAGGGTTGAACACCATAGGATGAATATCTTGGATGGGTTGGATGTTAACAATTCCACCTGGGGTTCAATTGGCCAAAAAGTGTTGATTGGCCTCCTCATGAATCTTGGGTGAGGAGAGTTCACCTCCAGATCCTTATGGACAAGAGGGAAGTTCCTGGAGCTGGATAGCATGTTACAGCTGAGCTTCTACACATAATTGCTGAGTTTATAGGAGTTAGGCCACTTGTCCAAGGTTATACATTAAATGAAGTTATGAGTCTGGGGCTAAAACCTAAATTTCTCTGACTCTGTTATAGTATGCAGAACAAGAGTAGAGGTGATAGTATAGCTGATTGTAGACAAAGATTCAGAGAAATGGACATATGGAGTATGTAATGTTAAGAATGAAATGCCAAAGTCAGAAATAATAAACATTTATTTGAGATCTAAGAATTACAGTTCTGGGAAGCACTGACTCAGGCAGAAACCCAAATAGTATACTAATTATAGGGTGAATGCAAGGAGTTTTTATGAGAAAAGGGAGGGAAATAATTATATGAATAGAAGAAAGGAATTTCTATTCATTTTAGCAAGCTAAATTATGCTTTAGCGATACATGGCTGATTACTGATTCTAAAGAATGTCCATAATCAGTCCGCATGGTCAGATCTGTTTCTGTTAGCATTACAGACAGTTGTTTAGAAGACAATGTTGGTATGGCCCAGTCAAAAGATTATTTTGGCCTCTTCAAACACTCTCAAGGAATAAAACATGCAAAGCAGTTCCTCCGGAAGGGCTGCTCTAGCTCCATTTAAAAATGGTTGCACTTAATGTCAACTTTTCACAGTAGTAGATATTTCAATTCTTTTGGATGATAAGATCTGAAAAGCTAGGGTGTGGACACATGGTTGAGTTTTCACCATAATGTACATGTAGTTAACATAAAATGCTAAAGTGAAAAAACAAAATAAAAATAAAACAAGACAGATTACTACTCTACACTAATTGAGTTAAAGCTACTGTTTTGGTGTGGGGCATAGGGTAGATAGATTACTGATATGACATAAGGAGTAATCAGAATGTAAATTATTTCAGAATAGCAGCTAACAGTCCGGTTAACTTTCAAATTAAAAGATATTATCTTCCCTGATAAAAAAAGAAAAGTCCATGAAATTTCTCCCACTACAGCACTAGATGATTCACAGTAAGCCGTATCTAGGTAGTTAGAGGTAGCTTCATGAAATATTTTGCAGAATTGGAAAGAATCTCATTTGTACATTGAAAGGATAGTGAGGAATTCCTAAGAATTTTAAAATAAATTTTCCTCTGAGAGTTATGGTAGGTAGATTTCATGTGATATGGAAATGAAAAATTACTTTCTAGATTAGTGACTTTCTAGGGAGTGCCCTATCAAATGATAATGATTTTAAGTATGATAAAACAGACAGAAACTAATCCAAGACCAGCGTGGAAACATTTCTATGTCTATTTTGGCTCAGGATTTCACTCACACTTAGAGACCTTGATCTTGAAGAGCAGAAATGAAACTTTACCTTGATCCTGATCACTCTTATCCTTTTGATTGGGGGTGAACTTAATTCTTTGCAGGTAATCTTTTTTTAAATTTATTTTAATTGTTGTTTAAGTACAGTTTTCTGTCTTTTACTACCATTCCATCCCACCCCCCCCCACATTGCTCCCCACCTCTCTCCCATTTCCACCCCCCTTAGTTTTTGTCCATGTGTCATTTATACAGGCTCCTGTAAACCCTTCCCTGTCTCCCTGAAATTTCCTCCCATCTCCCCTCTGGTTACTCTGAGCCTATTCTATATTTCAGTGTCTTTGGCTATATTTTGCTTTTTTTAAAAAAATTGTTGTCTAGGTTTCTATTAAAGGTGAGATCAAATGGTATTTGTCTTTCAGCACCTAAGTTATTTCCCTTGGGAAAATACTTTCCCATTCCTTCTATGGTGTCACAAAGAGTAGGAGCTCCTTCTTTCTTTCTGCAGCATAATATTCCATTGTGTAAATATAAATGATCCATTCATTTACTGATGGATACCCAGGTTGCTTCCAGCACTTGGCTATTGTAAATTGTGCTGCCATGAACATTGGGGCACATAGGATCTTTAGGATTGACGTTTCAGGGTTCTTAGGATATAATCCTAGCAGTGGAATTGCTGGGTCAAAAGGCAGTTCCATTTTTAGTTTTCTTAGAAAATTCCATACTGTTTTCCACAGTGGTTGTACCAGTCTGCACTAGCACCAACAGTGCACTAGAGTCCCCTTTTCTCCACAACCTCCCCCAAACTTGTTGTTTGTTGCTTTGTTTATGATGGTCATTCTGACTGGCATAAAGTGGTATCACATTGTGATTTTAATTTGCATCTCTTTTATAGGTGGCGATATTGAGCATCTTTTCATGGGCCTCTGGATTCTCTGTATGTCCTCCTTGGAGAAGTGTCTGTTCAAGGCCTTTACTCATTTTTAATTGGGTTGCTGTCTTCTTAGAGTGAAGTCGTGTAAGTTCTATGTATATTTTGGAGATTAAACCCTTGTCTGAGGTTTCATTGGCAAATATGTTTTCCCATATTGTTGGTTCTTTTTTTATTTTAATACTGTTTTCTTTTTTTTTATTGTTTTTCAGTACAGTTTTCTGTCTTTTACTCCCATCCCATACCACCCCCC
>PVKM010004889.1:0-50173 GCA_004027735.1 Carollia perspicillata | reverse complement strand
AAGAAGAGAAAGACAAAGTCCAGTTCCGAGGGTGTCTTGTTGTCCCATGCTCTGGGCAGGATTAGGAGTCATGGCTGGGCCCCAAGTGGGTGAGGGACTGAGAGCAACCTTCTCCCTTCTCTGTGGGCCCTGTATGAGGTGCCCCTGGCAAGCTTCCCTGAGGCCTTCCTGTTCTGAGGAGTCCTGAGGGGGAGAGCAGGCCAGTAACCAACTCACCAAGCATCTGTGCATAGGCATACATTTGCTAATTCCACAGCTCCTGGAAGAGAGGGCGGCCCTGTTAGTATTTTCATGGCACTGCAGAGGAATCTGAGGCCTGGGAGGCCTGACGAGGTTGGGAGATGAGTCACTGAGGGAGATTTCACATCCTTGGATTCCCTTTCCTCTGGGAGGAGAAATGCAACAAGGGATGGGGTTTCCACCCCCAATATGGGTTCCACTGCAGCATTTGTGTAAATGCAAACATCAGGGACAGAAAGGGGTCCAGAGTGGTCCTCTTGTCCTCCAGGTCCTTGGAGGCCATGCACAGCTCCCAATGGGGGCTGAGCTCTCCTTCTCACTTACTTAGAATTGTCTAGATGGGAGAAGGTACGCACAGGGCATGGTGGGTGCTGGAGGTGGACAGCACCACATTCTGGGTAACCCCTGTTCTAGTCCCTGCTCTGCCACCAAACAACATGTGACCTTGGACAAACACTTCATTTCTGGGAGTAGCCAATTCGTACTTGTAAAAGGGATAATGTCTGCCTTGTCTGCCACTTTTTGAGCTTGTTGTGAGGGTCCATTCAGATAAGACAACCAGGTCACAGTATCTAGCACTACTTAATGGAGGCCTCTCAGTGGCCCTCAGTAAAACCTGAATTAGTCTCCTATTGCTATTGTAACAAATGGCTCCAAACTCAGCGGCTTAGAACAACAGAAATTTATTCTTTCACAGTTCTGGAGGCCAGAGGTTGAAATAGGTCTCACTGGGCCAAAGTCAAGGTGTTGTCAAGGCCTCGCTCCCTCTGGAGAATCCAGGGAATAATTGGTTCTTTGCTTCTTCAGCTTCTGATGGCTGCAGGCCTTCCTTGGCTTGTGGCCACATCAATCCAAACTTCAAGATTGGCATCATCCAATCTCTCTCTGCTCTGTCCTCACATGGCCTTTCCTCTTCCATTTGACTGATGCAGACACCAGGATCAGGGAGGTGACACAGTAGCCTATAGTTATAGCCAGTGAGAGAACTGGAATTTGAACTCAGGCCCTGGAGACTCAAATCTGTGATCTCTGTTTCATCTTAGCCAGAGGCTGTCTGAGGTTGGCCTGCCCTCCTCAGGCCTCTTTTGGGGAGCCCTCTGGAGCCAGCCTGTGGCTATCCCCGGCCTGTCTCCTGTGAGCAAATTTGGGTCTTGAGGATCAGGCTGGACTGTGGTATCTAAATAAAGGGTGTCCTCAGGATTAGAGCAGAGGTCAGGAGAGGACACTGGCTGCAGCTGACCACGTCTACAGGGTGGCATTGGAGGCCCTTCACAAGGCGGGTGGTGGGCTGCAAGGTCTACCTTTAAGCGCTCAGTCATCAGGGTAATTTGGGATCTTCAGTGTGGGGTTCAGCTCAGGGTCAATGCTGACATAAACCCCAGCTGACATGAGCTGGACCACCTACGTATTTAAACAGATCTTTGAGAACGAAAGGGCTATGTTATCACTTGGGGATGGAGAGGCAGGACAGGCCCCAGGCTGGGAATTAGAATCTTCTTTGCTTTAAGAATTCTTTTCTGACACCTGACAGGGCCCTTTCTTCCTTCTCCTTCTTGTTATCCTGTTGGGGGAAATGGCAGTCTGTCCGGTTTAGTGTCTAGTTCTGGGGAAGAGGTAAAACAAGCCTCTGTGTGTGTGCATGTGTACACATACATACCTGTGAGTGTGTTTTGGGTGAAGGAATGGAGCTATTCAATTTTTTTAAAAAGCCAGATGGACCTGCAGGACTTAACACTGCTTACTCCATTCCACATTTCACACATGGAAAAAGGGAGCCAGAACAAGAGATGCTGGAACATGGGAAACACGGCTGTGGCTTAAGTCGTATCTGGGTTAAAAACCCCAGGAGTGCTTCTCTTTAATTTTTTGGTACAGCAGGATCAAGGAATCAATTCACTCTGGTTATGCTTCCTACCATTGTTTCTGTGGGCTGTGTTTGATCTGTGTTTCACGTGCAGATCTGCTATCCACACTCTGAAAGGAATAATATATTCTGCATTGCACCGGGTCAGGCTCAACCATGAAAACCCTTTTTATTTTATTTTTTGGATGATTTCAAAGCTACACACACACACACACGCACACATATGTGCTTCTGCGCGTGCGCGCACACACACACTGTTTGTGTAAAGGATTAAAAAAGAATGAAAGGCCCAGTTCAGAACATGAGCAGGGTTCCAGAACCTGGACGGGACTGCAGGAGTGGCTGAGGCCATGGATGTCACCCACAGACTGGGTCCATTTGTGTTCCCTCTGAGTTCTGCATGCGCCTGACCCCTTCGGGCAGGGGGCATACAGTCAGCCCTTTGATGGTACGAGTGGTGAGGTTATTATTAGTAACAATAGTCTCCAGTGAAAGAGAGCAGTCTTCACAATGGAGAAGTCTTCCTCTTCCTTTGGGTCAAAAGCTGAATGGAGATGAAAATTATAATAACCAGTGCAGGATCTTAAAAACACGAAATGTTAGAACACCTCCCAGCTTTACATTGAACTGAGCGTTTCCTGGCATTTTAAGGGCCAGAGGGAAGTTGAAGCAACTGCAGGGGTAACACATGTGAAAAATGTGAGGCCAGACAGGCAGGGCAAATAAATAACCGGGTGCTGGCAATAAGAGACGTGCCTGGAGTTTTAGCGCAGGGTTGTAAAAGTTGACAGGAGCAGTTTGGACTGGAAAGGGCCGGGAGGGTATCGCTGCCAGGTTTTGCCAAGTGCCGGGCTGTTGACTACTACAAAACTGAATAGATAAAAAAGAAAACAACAGCCACAAAAGAAAAAAACATCGCAACGCAAAACCACCCACGCAGTGTCCACCCACCCCTTCCCCTCTCGGAGCCTGTTGTGTGCCTGTGATAACACTGCTGCTCTGCTCCCTCTCCCTTTATTTAGATAAGGTGGCCATCGCCGCCGCTGCCATTGGCTACGAGCCAGCTTTCTGTTTCCAAACTTGGGGTTTCAGCACCACCCAGGAGACGGGACTCTCTGATGCTGCCGCCACAGTGTCAGCAGCACCCCCGGAGTCCCTGTGGGTTTGTGTTCCAAGAACGATGATTTGACAACGGGCTTTCCTTCCAGACTGTTCTGCCAGCCCGGCATAGCGTGTGGGTCCTCAGAGGCTCGATAGGGCTATAAAGAGCCAGAGCAGGCACCTTGGGCCACAGGGATTGGGCCACTGCCTAATTGTGATGGTTACATAAAGGGAAGCCAGACACAGTCGTAGGCCAAGGAGGGTCTTTGATTTCATGGACTAAGTGAAGCGTTTATGCTCATCAGGCCTAAAAAAAGTTAAGTGCTGGGGGAGCAGGACCGACAAGACTAGACTTATTCTATGGCACACAAAAGATTTTTAATAAGCTCAGAGAAAAGTCCCCCACCCCCACTACTCATGTCTTTCTCTCCCTGTCTCATTCCAAAGCTCCTGTGTTAGCCAAAGAGACAGCTCAGAAAAGCTTCCCTGGGAGGTCGGCAAGGAGGCTGTGGGAGAGCTGTTCTGCCAGGCTGGTCTCCTGGCAGCTCCCATGGTGAATGATGCAGCAAGGCAGGGGATACCTGAGCAGCCCTGAGTAGGGGGGCAGATCTGATGTTCAGGAGAAGCTGGGTGGGTGTCCGGCGGAGAACACTGCACCATCCCTGTTCCTGTTTCCTTTCAGGCTTTTTTTCCTGAGAGTCCAGAATCTTAAATCAGCTTGATGCTTGGCCACTGGGCTCTTGGAAGCTGGTGTGGAAAGCAGAGGGACTGATTTTACAAGTGACACTTGGAGCCAGTGTACAGGAGTGGGAAAATGAGAACCCCTCTGTGGGCCAGTCCACCCTCCTCACTCTCCCTAACGCTCTCCCTTTCATATTCATCTAGGGGACCTGGGGACAGCTGCAACAGCCTGGCCCACCCACAATGTAAGGTTACCATCTTCGGCTATCAAAGAAAGCTCTGGCTTAGCCTGTCATATTGTGAATAGTTTGGCAGACCGTGTTAAAAGGCAGGGAGTGGTCAGCATGGAGTCACGAGGTATCAATCCATTATCGGATTTATCCAGTGCCTCTTGAGCAGAGACACTGACTGTGACTTCTGGTTCTCCTTTCAATAAAGCATCTACAGCAGTGACTCAGTTTCCCAGGAGCCTCAAAGAGGAGGATTCATAGGTGGGCGTGAATTTTCTCACCCTGGCAATATGCCCATTGCCAATGGCTATGTTGGCGTCTGACTTACACATCGATCTTTTGAGTTTGGTGACTGTGAGTCAGGCCTGCCTGCCCTGGTCTGCTCCAGGTGAACTGATCAAATCCTGTTTCTCAGTCAGCTTCTGAATGTGGTGGTCTGCCCCTGTCTGAGAGCTTTACTTTCCTCTGTGACTTCCCCAAGCCTTATTTGCTAGGCTGCTCTATTATTCTGGGGCAGTGCTCCCCACAACCTTGGTTTTTGGCTGGTTATACAAGGCAGGTAGGGTCTGTGGGTGGGGTACTGAGGGTGTGCTCTTATAGAGGAGGAAAGAAAAAGGAGAAAAGGAAGGAGGAGACCTATAGCTCTCATTTCACATTGGCCCTGGTCTGGCAGCTGCCCCTTTCTGACTTGGAGTCTTTTCCCTCTGGAGAACTGTGTAATGTGGGAATTGAGAACAGGACAGAAGTTGAAAGATTCCATCAAGTCCCTGAATTGCAGCTTCTTTCTGGAATAATACCAAATTGATGACTTAACCAAAAGGAAGCAAAAATACTATGAACCATGACGACACCAGAAGTTACTTGACTTGGCAACCTCAAGTATCTGGAACAATCTAAAAAAGCAAAATATCTTAGGAATTCCCTGCTCTAAAGTCCATTGACTGTTCACCATAGAAATATTCAAATCCTTTTATCAGAACCTCTTTACTCTTATTTCACAAACTACTCTGACAAACCAGGTAACTCTGAAGTTCCCTCCAACTCCTGCTTTCTTTTTTGTTTGCGTTTTGACTTCAGTGACCGGGTGAACACCAGTACCATCACCCAGGGTCAAGAATATGAGGAGAAAGAGCAGACTGGAGGGAAAGCCCATGAGTTCCGGTGTGGGCATAGACTGAGAGGCCTCTGGGATACTGAAAGCAGTAGGAAAGGGTTATTGTCCATGTTTGAGCACAAGCAGATACAGGAACAAAACGGAAACAAGAGCTCAGGAGAATAGCAGGGTGGGGGCCATTTGGTGAAGGAGCAAATTGACGCAGAATGCAGCCTTGTCTTTCAGAATGACACAGTTGTCCGTGTTCTGAGTGAGGGGGCCACTGAGACCACTTGAACTGTGTCAGTGTTGTCAAAGGAAACAGGGAAATGTGTGATGCATGGAGACATGGTTTATTTCAAAATAAGTGCACTTTTGTTTTTAAGTTTTAGAGTTTACGGGGGGTGAGCTTTCCTTAGCCTGCAAATTTATTTCTTTAAAACAACCCATTCTCCCCCAATGCTGGTTAAGTGAGGGGTTAGTATTTTCTCTCTATGTTATGTCTTAAAGATAAAACTGTTTCTGCTGGCTGCCCAAGAAAGTTCACCATACCTCACTTGACATAGAAGCCTAGCATTCTTTTGAAGGCAAAACGCAAGAAACATGCCCACCAGAGCATCTTTTAGTTTGAAAACAATTGATTTGCAGCTTTGGTCCCTGGCTTCTAGACTGAGGATTTTACAATAGGAAGCGGGGTGCTCCCACTCTCCCTCTGTTTTTGACAATGGAGAAGGGAACACTTTGGTCTGGAAGAGCCCATACCAGCAGCCTGATGGATGATGCAGGAGTCACCCAAGAGTTTTCCCTTGGTGATCAGTGGCTCTGTGAGCCTGTAGCTGAGCTTAGGCCTTTATTGGTGTGCATCTTTCTCCTCTTGGAGAGAAGACAGACACTTGAGAAAGAAAATTTCTGAGCCTCAGGTGGACAGCACCAAACCTCACCCTTTGCTGGAGTCTCTAAGCAGAGTACCCCAATTTCTGTCTCCATTCTGACCACTCTTGTGAGCCCGCTCCTGTCAGGGTTGCCCCTCGTCACTCTGGGTGATCATCTGGGACACACACATAGGAACCACTGATTTTGAGGAAAGGAAGCTCTTTATTGAACATTTAGTGCCCTGCCTGGCATTTAATAGGTACTCATGTATATTTGTTAGAAGGAAGGAAGGAAAGACAGGGAAAGTAAGATGACCACAGTGGTACAAAGCACTGGTTCTCAAACTTGACTGCATGTTGGAGTCACCTTGTGGAGCTTTAAAAAGTACTTGATGCCTCCATATGAGCCCAGGAAATTCAAACTCACTTGGTCCAGAGTGCAGAGTGCAGCCTAGGTCTGGGGTTTCTGAAAGCTCTCTAGGGATTCTGTGTGTGGACCAGGATGAGAACCACTGATCTACAGGGTCTGGCTTCAGCCTCAGAGAGAAGAGCACTCCATTCAAAGTCAGAGCCTCATCAGCTCTGTGCCTTGGAGCAGATTGTCAAAGTTGAGTCTTAGTCTCCTCATCTGTTGAGTGGGCAGTGGTGACACCCACCTCAAGGTGTCCTTGAAGACCGAGTGAGACCCTGTATGTGAAGCAAGGTGCACAAAGTGGGAATTCTGGAATAGTGAGTAATGACAGGTGATTACTGGCACTCTTGTGCCAGAACATTAACTTGAAAGATCTAAAATCACCTTTCCATCCAGGGGGACTTGAGGCTGCCTATTTTCTATCCAACTTTATACTCGCACGTGGCTGAAACTCATTAAATATTTGTAGGTCGACAGAGCAGGAGCAAGGAGAACCCAGCAGAGTTCAGCAGACCTCAGGAGTTTGAGTTTTCCTTTAAACCTTTTGTAGGAAAGTTGGAGTAGAAACTCCAGATGTGGGTTTTATGATGCCCTGACTGAACGCTATAAAAACAGCTGAGTAGTGGTGACTCTTGCTGCCTTCACCCAACCCTGGGGGCCATCCTAGGCACACAGAGTGACAGGGTGCCCCAGCCAGGTGCTTTGACTTCCAGCCCCCACCCCCAGCCTTTGATGAGAGACACCAAGCAAGTGAGTGAGTGGCTTGCAGGGAAAGAGAACACTCTTTCCTCAGCCCTGGGGACTTGTTCAGCTGTTCGGCATTTAGCAAAATCTGGCATGCATTCTGCACAGCCCTGCACCCCTTCCCTTCCAGCTCATACTCAGCAGCACTTCAGATCAAGCTTCAGCTGCTATGGACTGTAACATTCAGGACTGGGGAATGAGCACTCTGGCTCTGCCAACCCTGCCCCATTTTTGGTGGCTTCTACCCACGTCCTGGTCTAGAAATGGGTAGTGAACTCGTTGCCCAGCTGAGGGAGCCTGAGCTGGCAGGCGCACCAAGGGGCTCTTCAGATCGGGGTGCCTGCCTGGGCTAAAATGTTCCGGTGATGATAATGACTACTGTGCGTCGTCTGTAATTATGCAGTCTCTAACCCCCCGGGGCTGGGATGGTGTATTTGCCTGTGCTGTTTGGGGGTTGATCCTGCTGTCAGCGCTTAGCAAGAATTAACAGTGACGCTCTGTGCACCACAGTCATAACACTAAATCTAATCTGCATGTTTATGATTCATTAAAAAAACCCCACTGTCGCTGAAACCCCTCCAAGCCCATCATTGAAAGAAATTATGCTCAGTTGAAAGAGCGATTTGACGTCACAGAAGACCTACGTGCCTTTTCATGAGCGGCTGGAATTAGAAGGCTGTGCTTCGGCAAGTGTAAACGGGATCCAGACTTGGAAACCTCTGTGCAGCCAGCAACCTGTTTTCCAGGTGCGGGTTGCTCACTTTCCGGATTCTCTGAAGCAGGGTATTTTTAAGATCCCTGGCAGACCACTGTCGGCACGCTTTATCACGCCCTTCTGGGCCACACCAAGCTTCTTGCAGGCAGTGTAAGTTCTGGGAAGACCAGGCTTTTTTTTTTCCTCCCTCCCTCCCTCCCTTCCTTCTTTTCTTTTCTCTCTCTCTCTCTCTCTCTCTCTCTTTTTTTTTGCATTTTAGAAGAAGAATATACATAAGTGGCAAGGTCAACCTGCTTCAATGATAAAACCCCCAGCTTTCCCAAAGCAAGAAGAAATTAATTGTAGATGATGGGCTGTTTGTGGTTTTCTGTGGCTCTCATTCACTTTATTGCTTGGTAATTAGGAGTTTCCTAGTGATTCTTTTACATGAAGTCAGAGCCCAGGAGGCCTTTCCCATTGAGATCCTGGCAACTCTGTCCTGTGAGAGATGCAGGGGTCTGGGCAGCAGGACTCCTGGGTTCGAGCCTGCCATTGTTCTATGGACGATTGGGCATGTGGTGGCTTCATATCTGCCAAGTTGAGTCATAAGAAACTCTATCCTACCCTGTCTCTTTGAGTCAAACAGGGATGAGGAAACAAAAGAAGAGATGGGGGATTTGATCTCTTGGTAGACAGTGCAACTTAATAAATGAATGTTTTTGTTCTAGTTACTACTGCTATGTAATAAATGACCCCAAACTTAGTGATGTAAAATAACAAGCATTTTGTTATGCTCAAAGATATGTGGGCAGGGCTCAGCTGGGCAATTCGCGTGCTACCCATTGCATCTGAGACCACTCAGTGATGGGTGGGCTGGGTCTAGATGATTATCTCTCAGGTCTGGTGCCTCAGTGGCCATGAGTGGTCTCCTGGAGCATTTGTACAGGCTTCCCAAGCAGAGCAGTTTGGGCTGTGGTTGGACTTCTTACGTGGTGAACAACTTCTCCCACAATAACTTTCCCAAGAGACCCAGATGGAGGCTACACAGCCTTTTGTGACCCAGCCCTGTAAGTCACACAGTGTCATACATATGATACTATTTATTCATTGAAATAGTCACAAGCCCACTCAGACTCAATGGGAAGGAACATAGACCCCAATTCTTGAAGGAAGAGTATCAGAGAATTTGGGCTCTATATTTAAAAGCAACTCCAGTTTCTAGCTTTATGCAATACTTAATTTAGTGCCTTACATTTTACAGTGTTGTCACCTCCAATATTTCCTTTGACATTTGCAACAGCCTTCTGACAGGGTATTGCTATTGTACCTACTATGCTGATAAGACAGTTGAA
Source organism: Carollia perspicillata (assembly GCA_004027735.1). Classification (NCBI taxonomy): domain Eukaryota; kingdom Metazoa; phylum Chordata; class Mammalia; order Chiroptera; family Phyllostomidae; genus Carollia; species Carollia perspicillata. The sequence continues at coordinate 40,890 of PVKM010004889.1, read as the reverse complement.
GCTCAGAGAAATGACCTGATTCGCCCAAGTTTCTACGGCAAACAAACAATGAGATGAACCCTTAACCCACTTTCCTTGATAACAGATTTTGGAGGTATATGTTATACAGATGAGAAGTACAGAAAATTGTTGTTCTTTAGAAGCAATTATCTTTTGTATTTTCCAAAACAACATTTTAAATACTATTGGGTTGTTTGGAAGACCTGTCATTTATACTAAGATGTGAGACTAAACTGAACCCGTTCTCCACAGAGAATCTCTTGGGCTGCTACCTCTGGTTTTCCATATTTCACCTTTGTGTCCTAAACCAGCAGACCAACAATAAAATTCTAATTCATCTAATACAAACATGGAGAATTATAGAAATCTAAGCTCAGCCAGACTGGCAGCTCACAGGGTAAATATTTGATCAGTGAGTAAAGATTCAAATTTGCACTATTTGCTGAAGGTGAAAAGTATATTAGGGAAACAATGTAATGGGGGCTAAGTAGGCCTGTAGGAGGCCTCCTCTAGGGTGCTACCTCCAGAAGCCCACAGTTTCTTGCTGATCAAAGTTACAAACAAGAGCTGGATGGGTACCTCCTACTAAGATGGCTCTCCTGGCAGGAGCACAGGACCACAGGGTAAGCCTAGCAAAGTGAGCAGACTGGAATAGATGGGGTTAGCATGTTCCATTTATGCATACCCATATACTTATGTGTGCCACACCTTTCCCCCTTCTGCAGTTTCTATTAGAGTAGTGCTCTAGGTATTCTTTTCTTACTACCACATAACCCAGAAGCTACTCCCTGCTTTCCTTGTCAGCCCCCAATATTGCACATTTTGTGCCACAATTTGTGCCACCCTGCCTAGGCTTTAGGGGCTGCAAAACAGGGAAGAAATCAGCAAGGGAAATCAGGGATAGGATTTGTCCAGAATGTTTTGCTCTGTCCTCATGTGTCCGTAAACCTGCCTGTTCCTCTTCAGGACCCTTACAATTAGTCCAGAGAGAGAAATCGTGCTTCTGAACAGCCTAGGCAAATCAGGAAGCTGCCGGGTATCTTGAGAATGTGCCAGTTATTCTAATAACTAGGTTCAAAAGTGGAGCTGGAGCTTCAGGATCTTTAGGGGTAAAACTACAAGGCTGAGTGACAGCTGGTTACTGGCAAACTGTGGAAGGAAGGGGGGCTGAGCTTTAGGCCAGCGAGGACCACATTTGCCTCAGCTGATGGACTCAGCCGTGGACGTTTTGTGGTGCTGATTAGTTTGTCCTATTTAACCAAGGTGGAGTTCAATCTGAGGCTTATCCTGGGCCAGCCAGCACCCTGGAGGGTGGCACAATGGAGTCTAATGACCAGCTCTGCAGAACCAATGCTAAACCCCAAACAAGCCATAAGCATTATGCCTCCTGCAGTTGCAAGCTGCGATGGCTGCTGGTTACCAGGATGCAGTGTCTGAATGTGGGAGGAAATCATGATAGAGAAATAAGAGTGGAATTCTCGTCCTTGGCCTGGGAGAATTGAGCCAATCAAAAACACTGGGCTGGGCTCAGTTGGACCGTATCAGCCTCTGGAGAGAGAGAGGGGGCAACCAGGCCCAGAGCGAAAAGAAAGATTTATCTATCCAGATGTACCAGGAGCTTAGAAATTATGGGAAGGGAGAGGACGTGGCAGACACAGAGTAGCTCTGCCCAGATCTCCCTTGGAGGCAGGACTTGTCCAGCTGTGGGCTGTGCGGTCCACAGACAGCCTCCAGCTGTCAGCCCCTTCAGGGTGGGCCTTAGCTGCTGAGAACACCTCATTCAAGGCTGCGCTTTCCCGGGTGACCCAAATCAAATGGAGGCTGTTATAAAGGCCTGGACATTTTGGCTGTAGACTAGACATGGTACTGGGCACCCCTTACTACAGAGCTTTCTCCTCCAGGTTAGTCGAGTCTCTGTCAGGCTTACGTTTAAACTTGATCTTCTCCTCTATCCAGTCCTGCTTTCCTCTCCTTCCTTTCAGAGGGATTTATCCCTCCCAAATATCTTGCCCCTCAAACACCATCTCAACATCTTCTTCCAGGGAATCCAGTCTGGAACAGAGGGTAAACTACGCTTTTGGGTTATGGATTCCATCCCAGGGATCAGCAGGACTCCAGACGACATTTTATTATAGTCTCTGGGGGTTTTGTCCAATTTCTTTTAAATTGTTCCAGAAGTTTCCTCCACCGATTGTATTTTATTTCTACTTGCTTTCAAAGATTATAGCAAATGTAATAGATTTCTTCATTAAGGCAATCCCCCAACCTTGGCCCTCAGCATCAGTTATTCTAATCCATTTCATCCTGCTCTTTCTTCCCAGACTCCCCCAAACCCGAGTCTAGCCCCTGCTGCTGTAACGGACTCCTCTCCCCCTTCATGTCGGTTCTCTTCTCAAGCTCGTTCCTGATGATTGTGGCTCTCTGCCAGGGTCAGTCGTAAGGTATCCCTCTGCACACAAAAACCCCATCTCCTGCCAGACACCAGGCCTTTATTGTTGGCGTGGGGACAAGCCAAATCGCTTGGCAAGCTGCAAGCTGGCCCTTAGTCACTGTCTCATCACTGTGGCCATCACTACTGTCTTAGTCTCCCCTCATGGGCTCTCAGTCCTCATGGTGTTTGCTGCCCGTTTCCCCTGGTACAGCTGGGGTGAGCCTGGGAACCCCAGATGTCACCTCCTGAGGGCCCCTGGGAGGCCCAACTCATGGCTCAGATCCTTGGCTCATCAGCCAATAACTTCTCTGACCTGCTTGGCAGCCACCTCCCCTAACACCAGATGCCTAATTAGTAGCTCAGGATCTCCTCCTCCCCACCTCCTCCCCTTTTCTCCCCTCCTTCTCTCCCCCTTTACCCCCTCCCCTCCATTTTCTCAGACCTCATCTTCACCCTGATGGGATGGTCATTGAAATTAGGGGCATGTTTTCAGGCATTGAATGTCAAGGATGTGGGAGGAGATGTTTCCAGACTGTACCCTTGGTTACAGTCAGTTCAATTCATCATCTATTTATTGTACACTGTGCAGTGGGTCACTGCTGTTGGGTTGCACAGGGACTGCCAGGGTGCCACTGGCCAGCAGGAAGTGGCTCCTACCATCAGCTGGGGAGTTAGGGAGGGGAGGGCATTGCCAAGGGATAAAGTGACCTGTTTTAAGGTGCTCAGCTTCACAAGAACCTCCTCTGGCCAGCTTCAGAGCAAGGAGGCAGGATGGCCCAAGCCAGTTATAGACCTCTAGGAGACCCAGTGGAATTGCTCCCCTCATCCAGGCCTGACACAAGCTCCCAAATTCTCCTCTCGGCTTCATTTATATGAACAATCAAAAAGCCAACCCAAACCAAATGAAATGTCCACATTTTATTGCTTGCAGTGTTTTAGTTCTAATTTGGCTTCATTTAGAAAAGAGGTTTTACTAAGTAGCATAAATTGAGCCTAACAAATTTTAAAACTAAAACAGCAACACCCTAAATGCCTAAAACTGTAATTGGAGACAGATAAAAAGTGAGTTGTCAGGGAGGTTGGTGAAGGATGCAGGAGAAGGGGGAGGGGAAGAAATTCCATTTCTATCCTACTTGTTTGCAGGTTAATTTCCTGTTCCTCCCCAGACCTCAGACCCCAGCCTTGTCCCCCCTCCACTTTAGAGAATGCACCCAGAAGCCTCCAGAACCAATACCAGTGCCCTGCAGGGTGTCTTGTACATAGTGGGTGCTTAAGAAACATCGAGTGAGCTCATTCTTTTCTTTGATGTGCCTGTGGACAGGAGGGATAAAGTGGATTCCTTTCAGAGGACCCATTTACCCCTAAAGGGTAAGTCTGTGAGTTCCTTGGGGCTGGAAGGGATGGGGAGAATGGGGGGCAGGGAAATGGGAGGTAGAGTATTACATTTAGGAAGCTATCTCAGCCTCTCCGTGGCCTCTCCCTTCCCACTCTCCAGCTTAGCCCCCCCGACCTGAATTTCTGAGTCCTACCTGAGAGAGAAACTCGAGGACTCTGTGCCCCTCTGCTCATTGCTAAGAGAGAGGCTGGTCACTTGGCTCAGCATACCCCTTTCCTCAATTCTGATGTGAAATATGGTCAGGGATGGTGGGTAGGTGGCAAGAGGGGTCTCTGGGTAGAATGCATGGACATGTGTGCCTCTGCAGAGGTTCTCTGTAGAGGCCACATGAGCCGCCCTGCAGGAAAAAGCATTTCTTTTGGGGGGACCAGGACTCTGATTTTCCTTTAGTGAACCAACCTTATTCTCAGGATGGCTACAGTCTATACATATAAATAAGCATGGGTAACCGTGGGAAGTGTCCTCAAGTGTGGGGGGTGTGGGTGGGAGCCAGAGAGGTTATCTGGGGGCTGGCCAGCATCCTTGACTACGCTAGCCCTTATTGATCGCCCTCTCCTGGGGACTGTTCAGCACTTAGAGCCTTAGGCCCATGATTTAGCATGTGCTTATATAATGCTTCAGCCTGGAGGCAGCAAGGTGGAGTGAAGAGTGAGGGGTAGGGGGGTGGGGGCAGAGAAGCCCACTTGGCAGCAGTTGCCTCCCTCCTAGGGCTGGGATCTGCCCTTTGTGGTCAGGGTGACCTTGGCCAAGCCCCCAGGTTCTCCAGTTTTACTTTCTCTAGCTACAAAATGAGAAAGTGATGGCAACCACAAAATGCTTTAAAGCAGAAATATGCCATATGAGATAAAAATGCTTTATTCTTTTTTTTAGCAAATATGAACATTTTTTTGTCTTAGAACACTTTCGATACCAAGAATAAGAGCACTACTTAAATTAGTTCAAGGAAATAAGAAGCTTAATAACAGCATACCAAGGTCTCTTACAGAAATCAACTACAGAAAAAGTGTTGGGGGCCATGAGGACAGAAGCTGAGTCCTGGAGAGCTGGAAATGAGGCTGCAGTCTGTCTCGCCCTCAGGCTGGGGCCTGTGGCACTCTTCCCTGCAGGTCTCTGGGTGACTGCTGTATGCTGTATCCACACTATGGCTCTTCCTTGGTTCATTTGTCCTATTGCATGTGGCCACATATGACACTCAAAGTGGCAGTGCCAATTCTGCAAAATGTTCTGACAACTCAGGCCCACCATTCTCTGACTGATTTTATATCTCTGAATTAAAATCTCAAAAGAGAGGGACTTTTGGTCAAGATGGAGGCATAGGTAGATACACATTGCCTCCTTGCATGATCAAAAGAAGGACAACAACAAATTTAAAAACAAAAAATAACTGGAAACTGCCAGAAAATAGAACTGTATGGAAGTCTGACAACCAAGGAGTTAAAGAAGAAACATGCATCCAGACCACTAGGAAGGGCAGAGACACGTAGCCAGGGTGGAGAGGATTCATGGCAGGGTGGTGGCTGGCAGAGCAGTTGGTCCCATATTTGCATGTGGATGAACTAGGAGGAACAACTGGGGAGTGAGACAGACCATGCAACCCAGGGTTCCAGCATGGGGAAATAAAGCCTCAAGACCTCTGACTGAAAAAATCTGTGGGGCTTGAGGTGGCGGGAGAAACTCCCAGCCTCACAGGAAAGTTTGTTGTAGAAACCCACAGCATCCTAGAACATACACAAACCCACCCACCTGGGAATCAGCACCAGAAGAGCCCAATTTACTTGTAGGTAGTTGGGGAAGTGACTGAAATCCAGCCAAGAGCTGAACAAGTGGCACTGTTCCCTCTTGGACCTTTCCCCCACATACAGCACCACAATGCAGTGAAGTGACTTGTCCTGCCCTGACGAATACCCAAGACTCCACCCCTTACAACATAACAGGTGCACCAAGACAAATAAATATGGCCCAAATGAAAGAACAGATCAAAACTCCAGAAAAAATACAACTAAGCAATGAAGGTATAGCCAACCTGTCAGATGCAAAGTTGAAAACACTAGTAATCAGGATGCTCACAGAAATGGTTGAGTATGGTTTCAAAATAGAGGAAAAAGTGAAAGCTATGCAAAGTGAAATAAAGGAAAATGTACAGGTAACCAACCAACAGTGATGAGAAGGGAAACAGGACTCAAATCAATGGTTTGGAGAAGAAGGAAGACATAAACATTCAACCAGAACAGAATGAAGAAAGAAGAATTCAAAAAAATGAGGAGAGGCTTAGGAACCTCCAGGACACCTTTAAACATTCCAACATCTGAATCATAGGGGTCCCAGAAGGAGAAGAGGAAGAGCAAGAAATTGAAAACTTATTTGAACAAATAATAAAGGAGAACTTCCCCAATCTGGCAAAGGAAATAGACTTCCAGGAAGTCCAGGAAGCTCAGAGAGTCCCAAAGAAGTTGGACCCAAGGAAGCACACACCAAGGCACATCATAATTAAACTACCCAAGATTAAAGATAAGGAGAGAATCTTAAAAGCAGCAGAAGAAAAAGAGACAGTTATCTGCAAAGGAGTTCCCATTAGACTCTCAGCTGATTTCTCAAAAGAAACCTTGCAGGCAAGAAGGGGCAGGAAAGAAGTATTCCAAGTCATAAAAGGCAAGGGCCTAGATCCAAGATGACTCTATCCAGCAAAGCTATCATTTACAATGGAAGGGCAGATAAAGTGCTTCCCAGATAATGTCAAATTAAAGGAGCTGATTATCACCAAGTCCTTATTATACAAAATGTTAAAGGGACTTATCTCAGAAAAAGAAGATGATAAAAAATATGAACAGTAAAATGACAACAAACTCACAAATATCAACAACTGAACCTAAGAAAACAAAAACAAACTAAGTAAACAACTAGAACAGGAACAGAATCACAGAAATGGAGATCACATGGAGGGTTATCAGTGGGGAGGATAAGAGGGAGAATGAGGGAAAAGGTACAAGGAATAAGAAGCATAAATGGTAGGTACAAAATAGAAAAGGGGAGGTTGAGAACAGTATGGGAAATGGAGAAGCCTAAAAACTTATATGTATGACTCATGGACATGAACTAAGGTGTGGGAATAATGGTGGGAGGGGGGTGCAGGGCAGAGGGGAATAAAGGGGAGAAAAAAATGGGACAACTGTAACAGCATAATTAATAAAATATATTTCAAAAAATCTCAAAAGAGAACCTAATTGGTTTAGTGCAGGTTATGGATCAGTTTTCCCTTAGATCAAGCAAATTGCCCTGGCCAATTAGCAGTGTCCAGAAAGGTTGGACCATGAGGAATATACATGACCCCTTACCTCACACCTTAGGTATGGACTATGGATAGACATATGGGCATTTAACTATAGTCATCTCTAGAAGATTCCTTGAATACCATGTCATATTTTTTCTTAATATGCCGAGATGCCTAACCCAGAGCCATGAACCAAGAGAGTGCTTAACATGTAGTTGCTGATGATTTGAGGTAAAGTTACCTTTTGCTAAAGCTCTTCTGTTTGTATTTCTCCCTCTTTGCCTGCCATTAAGCTTCCCATCTGGGGTGTATAATTTCAAGGAATGGTGATCACAGGCAAAAAGACAACTAATTTCACCAATATATAAAAATTTTCTAGAAATTAATCAGAAAAATATCAGTGATCCAATAGAAAAAATATGCAAAAGGTATAAACATAGAGTTTACTGAAAAGTAGGTACAAATGGCTTTTAAACCTATGAAGTATTGCTCACTCATAATAAGAAAATTCAAATAAAACTACAGTGAGATATATATTTTTTCACTTAGAAGACTGACAAAAGTCTGAAAAGCTAATAACATAAGATGGTGAGCCTGTCTGCAAACAGTGTGATGGTGAGCCTGTCTGCAAATAAGTGCTCTCATACATTGTTTGTGGGAGTATAAATTAGTCCAAATTTTATGCAGAGAAATTGGCAATATCTATAAAAAATTCAAATACACACACTCTTTGATCTAGTAATTCCACTTTCGGTATATCTTACTTGCACATATGTATATGTTGTATCAGTTAGATATTGCTGCATAACAAACTATCCCAGATTTTATAAACTTAAAACCACAACTGTATTATTTCTCACTAGTTGGTTGGTTGGGTGGTCCTCCTGATTTGAGTTAGATTCAGCTAATTCTGGCTAAGTTCACTCATGTATCTGTAGTCAGCTGGCAGATTGGCTAGGGGTTGGCTTGTTTAGGACCACCTCAGCTAGGCTACTTGGCCCTGTTCCATGCATGCTCTCATCCCCCAGCAGGCTAGCCTGTGCTTGCTCTTAGGCTGGCCCGGGCATGTTTCATGGCTATTGCAGGGAAACAAAAGAGGAAATTGAAGCCTCAAGTGCTTTTTAATGTTTCTGCTTGCATCAAGTCTGCTAAGCAAGTTACATGGTGAAGTCCAGATTTAAGGGTCAAGGAAATCCACCGTGCCTGTTGAGTGAGAGAAACTGCAAAGAAAAGAGTCAAAGAGCAGGGATACAGGAAGAGGTAAAGGCTTGGAGCCTTATCAATGCAATCAGTCCTCCATGTGTGTGCAATGACATTTGTGTATGGTTATTTTATGCAGCATTGCTTGTAATAGAAATAACCAAAATGGCCATAAGTGTGGAACAGGCTATGTAAACTATGGCATCCACATGCTGAAATAATCTGTAGCTGAACAAAGAATGAAGAATCCCCCTGTGCACGATTGGAAAAATCCTGAAGGTACATTAAATGAAAAAGGCCAGATGCAGGACAATGTGTATGGTGTCCTACCTTTCATGTAAAAAAGAGAGAGAAATAAGAATATATGTATTTGTATTTGCTTATATCTGCATCAATTAACTCTGGGAAGAGAAACAAGAAACGACTGGTGTGGGGGTGGGGGATCACTGGGTAGATGTGGGAGGAGGGGCTGAGATGGATGGAGACTGCACTGTATAAATGAAGAGAAGTACTTGCTGATAGGATAATACATGTTCAAAAAATTAACATAAAATATGCTCACATGTGTAATGAAAAATGAGAGGAAAATAAACAAAGGAAAGGAAAGTCACAGGCCTGCTTGGCTTCCAGAAGCCTAGACAGAAGCCTTTGCAGATCTGAAAAAATGAAAAGGACCTGCTATTCTGAAGTTGATTAATTATGCCTAATTTAAACCTCAGTACCTAACCTGCTTTGCCCTTTGTGGATCCATTTTGGGAAACACCCACTCTCCAAAGGTAAAAGGGCTGGTGTTTCCCTTCCTGGACTGCGCTGTCCCCCAAGGAGTGCCAGGACATTCCCTACCCTTGCTTATGGCCAGGGACTGACATTTCTAAAGGATGCCATGTGCATTTTCCAGACACATTTGTGGGCTGATTTGAGCTGGGATATATTCTTTGGTTCTTCAAATGTCAGTGTTCTGGTCTGTGGGAATAAGATCCTGTTTCTCGGGAAGTGCCTGGAGCCACATGGTAATGGGTGTCCCTGTGGTAAGTCCTTGTCATCAGGCTCTGGAAATGAAAGAACCCATGAATAATAGCAGACCCACTCCTTAGCTTATGGTGGGGAGTCAGCCACACTCCTGCAGGGGCATAATCCAATGTCCCCCTGCTCCAGGCCCAAAGCTACTTAAAAGTGTTGTTTAAGCTGTTTGATGGTCCCTTTTGGCTCCTAAAACACCGAACTGAATTGAGTCACAGTGCCCATGCCTCCCCCTTTTTTCTCTGCCCACCAGCAGTGCACAAGAGGGGAGCCAAAAACTGCTTGCTGGATTGGGCCCCTCAAGAGAAAAAATGACCCATCTATGCTTGCGAATGTTCTACAGCAATGAACAGCCACCATGCTCACTGCCACCACCACCACCATTGCCTGTATGTGTGCTGAGCATTTACTATGTGCTGAGCACTGCGTTTGGTGCCCTGATTCCACAGGGAAGAAGACAGGGACAAGAACTTGTCAACTTGAAGAAGGTCAACTGAACAATTGTTTACAATGAAGCCTGACATTTGCTTAATAGCCAAGTCTCTCGTTGCAAGGAACAAAACTCAATTCAAGCTAGCTTAAAGGAAAATGTAGTTAAAGTTGTGCCATCATTGATAAGGAAATAGTCATCTCAGAGAACTCAAGGCAGCAATGTATCTGTGCTCAGGGCACTAGGAACCCAAGAACCTCTGCTCTCCACCTTCTCTCTGCTCATTAGCATCTCCTTGCTCTCTCACACAGACCAGTTTTCTTCATGTGACAGAGAATATAATGTCTGATGCTCTGGGGCATTATATCTCATGGCTTCAGCCAACCAGTTCGAGATTCACTCACCTTTTTCCTTTCCAGGTCCAAAAATTGCAAGGAAGGGTCTCATTGGCTTTGCTTGATCAGGTGTCCAGCTCTGAACCAATTGACTTCAGTGAAGGAGCAGGGCTACAAATTACTAATATGGTGCTGCCTGTAGAAACCATGTGAATGGGGAGAGAGGACACTTGTGGAAAAGGGGCAAATAACACCAGAATAGTCCATTCCAGAATGGTAGGGCCCATGAGAAGGGCAGCTAACTTGGTTTGGGGCGAGAGAGAAGAAAGTTTCCAGAGTTGGGGGCATTCACACAGAGAGGACAACTGTTGAAGGCAGAGGGAAGAACATGTGTGAAGATCCGGAGATGTTGAGTTCAGTGGGACTGGCGGGTGGTGTGAGGATCTGGGCAGGGGAAGCTCTGAAAGTACTGGATTTCAGCTTGAGGATAACAGGGAACCCCTCTGAGGCCCATTGCAGTGGGACCACTCAGATTGTCTTAGTGAAAGAATTGGAAGGGTCAAGGCAGGAAGGGATGGGCCTGGTAAGCAGCTGTTTCAATAGTCCATGCAGGATGTGACTGTGTGAGAGAGGATTCCAGAGACATTGAGGGATAGAGCCAAGGGGATTTGATGGATTGAATATGGTGTTGAGGGAGAGAATGGGGTCCAGGTTTCTTTCAAGTGTTTTGGCTTGGGCAGTGGGAGAGATGACGGAGTCATTCCCTGAGGAGCATTGTTCTGCATTTTAGGTTGGACACCCAGAAGCAAGACCCTGAGTCGGATTTATATGAAAGTGATTTGTTAGGACCTGCTTTCATGGGAAACAAATAAGGGAGTAGGGAACTGGGATGAAACAGGAAGGGAGCCTGTCTGGGTGTGCTACCACACAAAGTCCCATGGAGGGTACTTGAGCTTAGTCTCACAGGGTACCTCTGGGAGCCAAGAGAAGTCACACATGAGTGCTGACCCTGGTTTGAAACAAGGGGGCTGCAATGTTTAATACCTCTCCTTCCAATTACTGGTTAAGAGTTGAATTCAAATTACTAGGTATTTCTAATTTGCTGTGTGCATGGGCAAAGTGAATGTGTCAGCCTGAGGACAGTCCTCCAGCCAAGGGACACTGGTACTGGCTTCTGGGTGTGCACAAAAGTGATGAAGGGACCTGAGGAATATGAATAGGACATGGACCATGTCAGAACAGGCAATAGAACAGGCTCACCAATTTGGTCTCTAACTGTACTGATGCTAGTATTTATCCCACAAGAGTGTTTTTTGTTTCATTTCTTCTTTTATTTCCCCTGATTTCCTCTTGGGATTTCTCTGCAGTCCTGTGTTCTTGTTTCTGATCCTTCCATCTTCTATAGTTTACTTGAGTATATTCCTCATGCTTATCCGAAATGCTTGGGCCTTCTGTTTCAGTCCCATACACCCTCTACATTTGATTCCAATGTCCAGTTCAATGTTTGGCTTTGCACTAGGTATTCTCCTCTTGGGCCTCATTGTTTGGCCCTGTGAGGTCATGTGCCTTGGGGTAGGGCTGATGCCAGGCCCTGGGATATGGTAGTTCTGGGGGAGTTTAAGGAAACTCTTTGGCTCCACAGACCCAGTGTTGGTCACAGCAATTTGTGACTGTTTCACCATGCAAATCCTATGGATGAGGATTTCCCTTTCAACTCTCAAGCACCCACAGCAGGGGAGAAGGCAGCCTTGCTGTGTTTCTCACCCCCAGGGTCTGGAAAGAAGGGAGAAGGAGGGTGCCTAGAGTTACCACTCTGCCCAGTACCTGTTTTTATCAGCTCCTCCCCAAGTGGGCTTGTGTGTCCTGATAGCCCCCATAACCCCAGCACTGGTAATGTGGCTACTACCACTGATGTCTGCCATGAAGGGGCAGGAAATGACAGTGCCAAGGCTTCAAGCAGATGGGAGGATGCAAGAGTCATATTTCAAAAGCTTTCTTCTTACCTATTCTGTCATTTCTGCTTCCGGCCACCCACCATTCCTCTAGACACCACTTCAAGGCCTCCTTCAGTCTCCCCTGGGGTTTCTCATGGGTTTTTGGTTGCCTTTTTTCTGGAAGATATGCTAACTTCTTATTTCTTGGGCATTTCCAGGCTTAGGAGAGAGAGCTGGTAGCACAGATAAGTCTGTCTCTGGTCTGGCTGGCCTTGACCTCACACTTGCCCTGGAACCTGGTCTCTCCTGGGCATCCTGCTCAGGTCTGACTCCCACTGAATCCACCCCAGCCCCATATGCTGGCTTTTGGTGGCACCACAGACCAGGCTTTGGCCTCCCATTCACTCTCTGGGCATCTGGTTCTCAACTGTCCCTGGTGAGTGATTTCATCTTTTCTCTCATTGTGGACAGTTCAAAGCACCCATCCACAATCTGTGGTTGGCACAGGACACACACATCTGCTAGGGCCTGCTGCCATTGGACATGGATGCTTAGGAGGGAGGGGACAGGCTGCTGGACTTGCTGTTCTTCAACTTGGGGAAGAAAAGAGTGAGGGTGCCACAACTGGGTAAGATTTAAATGTGGGCACCGACCATTCAGAACTGACTCTTAGGTCTGAGCTTCTGAAGTCCCTCTATGCTGTGGAGTGAAGGGGAATCTGGGGTCCCAGGGAAGAGGCCAAGGGTGGTCAGGGTGGCAGGTGAGGACACTCAGGGGGCCTGGGGCAGTGGCTATTTACTCTATGGTATAGAAGCATTTCAATATTTTAACAACCAGTACAGCTGTTGTAGTGGTACATTTAGGCTGAATGTCAGCCCAGGTTGTAGGTGGCAGTGAGCATCTGGGCTGTCACACTGACGTTAAGAACAGATGGAGTGGTTATAAACTGTGACAAGAGACATTTTGGCTAGTCATTGGAAAACCTATATCACTACCTTTTACTAAGGAGGCTGGTGAAAGTTCTCTTTGAGACTTTCAGGGTTACAAGGGGCAGGTCTTCGAAATGAACTTGATGTAGGTTGGTAAGTCTGGCCCAGCATTAAAGGATTGGCATAGATGACTTCTGTGGACTCTCTTCCTTTCATTCCCAAGTAAAGATCCCTAAATTATATGCAGTAATATGATAATTAATCCGAAACTTTTTTGAGCCTTTGCTGCTTGCCAGAGTGGTGCTATATAATAAGGTTACAAAGGTGAGTCAGGGTCCCTGCTACCCGCTCCCCTGGGGTTCATAATAAGGTGATGGGAGGGGTGGAGGGAGAGATGAAACATACCAAAAAGATGACCACAGAACCAGGCAGTAGGTGAGATGTGCTGGATGAATCATAAGGGGAAATGATGCAGACGCTGTATGGGGTACAGGGCTGGTGTGGCTGAGAGGTATTCATTTCAGAACAGGGTGGAACCAGCCTCTGAAAGCTTTACTTTGCCTCTAGAAATAGTGAGACGGTGTTACTTGGTTCTGATTTTCACCTCCAGATAGCAGGACACATTTTGTCCTTGAAAGCACTCAAATCAGCTCCCCTCGCCAATGTGAAGTCACTGCTTGTTAGCTATGCACAACTGAGATCAGAATCTGTCTTCCTGCCAGCCAGCCAGCCAACACTGAGGCCGAGTGTCTCACAAGCTGCCCTGAAGGGCTGCACGGGCACCTTCCTTCTAAGATTTCTCCAGCCTGAGGAGGAGGCAGAGGGCAATGTGGACCTCATTTCCCTTTCCTACAAATAGTGCCTAGAAGGCACGGGGGACAACCCTCTGTGAAACTACTACCCCCAGAGAGAGGGCTGCTCTCTGGGTGAAACTCAGAGACCATCCAGGTGGGTATCCAGGCCAGTTGTTCCCTTTCTGGGAGCTGTGTCTGAGAAATTGGGCTTTGGCTGCAGTTCAGAGCTAAAGTGACTCTCTGCTCTATGAAACCCCCAGGGACCTAGAATCCTCCAAGCTCAATGCTCTGCCCTTTGAAGAATGGGGCCTTTAGCCCCATGGTCCAAAATGGCAGCCATGACACCCATGTTTAAGACAATAGGATAGAGGACCTGACTAAAAAAAAAAATGTAAAAGGCACAGACGGGCTTTTTTAAAGGAAGATTCCTGGAAGCTGACATATGCTTCTATTTATATTTCATTGGCTTGAACTTAGTCACATGACCACACCTAGATGGGAAATGTAGTTTTTCTCCTGGGTGACCAGGGAAGAGGAGATATGGGTGGAGAGCTCACAAAAACTCTATAAAAAATGGCTCAATCTCATCCAAAATCAGGGTCTTCAATGTAATTGCTTCATAAGGATTTGTTAGGAAAAGAAAGGAGCTATAAATTAAATAGAGTCCTATTTAAAATTTCAGTTACCAATATATATTTTTTTGCTTCTCTATGGCTAATCCTTTCAACTCTGAATACAAAGCATTTTTACAAATATTTACTTCTTTTTTTCTCCATGGACTTCTTTTCTTACATCATTGTTTTTTTTTTTTTTTAAATCCTGTTACTTGCAGCCAAAAGCATTTGTGACCAATACAGGTCTTTTTATCTTCTTCTCTTCCATTGCCAAACTTCTCATGAGGGATGTCTGTACCATCCACACCCTGCCTTTCAGATGCCTAGTCCCTCTTAATTCCCTGTTACTAACTTGTTTTTTCACCATGTCATAGCCACTTTATTTTTATAAAAACTAATGTCTCTTGTTTGTATCTTCTGTGTCCACTTTCAGCTAAAGTCTTCTTACTAAAATACTTCTTTTCTTTTGGTTTCTAATGATCTTAGATTTTATAGTTTACTTTCTATCTTCTGACTGTGACCTCTACATTTTACATAGTGGGAGCCTCTTCTTTCTCTTGCCCCCTAATTCTATGTAATGTATTCCCTAAAGCTTTAATTTCAGGCCTTTTATGATTCACTAACACTACTACTACCTCCACCATCTCCACCACCATCACATCACTATTTCTATTACTACCACTATCATCACCATCTTCACTACCACCACCATCTGCACCATCTTCACCACTTCTACTGTCAATTGACAAATATAATCACTAGTCTCCCAACCATCGCAGTAACTGTACAAGGTAAGTAATATTATTATCCCTGTTTTGCAGAGAAGAACATTGACTCTCTGAGAGGTTATGTATTTTGCTAAAGATAAAAAAAAACTAGATCAAAGGTGTCAGAGGTGGGACTTTGCTCCTTGTCTGTCTGATGTCAAAGCCTGACTTCTGAATACACCAGGCTTTCCATTTCCTTAAGATGTCACATGATTCACTCCTCATCTCTCTTCCTCTGGCAACAGTGGATGCCAAGCTCTCATTACCATGGGCCTGGATTAATACAACAGCCTCCCAACAAACCTCCTTGAATATGGGCATATAGTCCCCATCCCACCTCTGCTGGTCCCTTGCATGCCTGTCTGTTCAGCATCAGATTACTAGTCCAGTGATGTATAAGTCACTCTTTCTCATGTCCCTTCCCTGCTCATACACTTACAATGACTCTGACATGTCATAGGTCATGTTCTGGCCCTCAAAAGCCTTCTTCACCTGTGCTCATGTTTCCTATACCTCCAACTGCCCACTACTTGCCAGTACTCTGGAGTCAGGTATGGTGGACATTATTACTGCTCACCAATAGGACACAAGTAACTTCTGCTAACATTACATTTACCAAATCAATTCAAATGGCCACATAACTTCAAAGGAGGGCAAGAAAATATAACTCTACCATATGCCAGGAAAGCAGAGGCCGGAAATACTTGGTGAACAGTACTATTGACATCTTGACTATTATGCCAGATGAACTGGCCCCTCCATGCCCTTATCTACCTTACTTTTAGGACTTATTTCAGGCTGCTTCCTCACCTTTGAACCACAGCTGCAGGCCCATCTTTTCCACAAAACCTTATTTAGTATTTCTAGCACATGCTTTTTCTGCTTCTAAACTCCTAGGGCCTATAAGGTGGCCCAAATTCAATTGGTTATTCATTGTTCATGTATAAATAATAAGACCATTTTTGCTTTTAACAAACATACATGTATATTTGCATATACATATATTTATATACACATGAATCTACCTTATCTCCTTAAAACTATCACCTGGATGACTGTTTGTTTATTCCAATGATGGGTTCACTGCTCAAAGATGTCTGTGGAATTGCCTTGGAGTCTGTGGTACATCCATTTTCTTATCTGTCAAAAGCATATAATAATGGTGCCTACTTTATACAAATGTGTGAGACCTAAAAGGGTTAGTGCATATAAAGTGCTTAGAACAGCAGCTGGCATACAATAAGCACTCAATAAACTTCAGCTATTATTATTACTCCTCTAAATATCTGTGCTGATAGCAATCTTTACCTCCTGAAGGTGGATTTGATTTCTTGCTGACAATTCAGAAGTCATCCAGATGTGTAGCAGGTCCTGTTGGTGCCCATGGGCCCTCTGCCCATCTCAGAGGCCCCTGCTGACAGTTCTCATACCTGCGGATGGCTTCCTACCTGTCTCTGCCAGAAGGGGTATCTGGCCTTGGATGGGATGAAGGCACTTCCCAGGGGCTGGCAGGCAGGATAACAGCACTGGGATATTCTCAACCAGTGAAGCAAAGGAGATAATGGATCAGTATCTCTGTTTCATTACAACTCAGTGGGACAACTTTGATTGTCTTCTACACAGTCTTCAAGAGGGTCCCAAATAGGTCATTTGCCCACAGTGGAAATATGCCTATTAATGCACTCTTTTTGTATTCCCCCACCTTTCTTATCTCATTTTGTCCACTTTTGCAATTGTATTTCCTGGGATCACCCCCTGAATAGATTACCTGTACTCCAGGACTAGTAATTCAGGGGATGATGCAAACCTGAAACTCAGCTTAATACAATGAAACTGAATTTTTCATGTGGTCTTAACTACCTCTGGCCATAGGGATAAAAGTCAAGTTTCTCAGGGTTTTGAGTGGTAAGTGCATCATCAAAATAAATTTATGACCTTGTAAGATGTTAGCAGTGAGGAATACACTTCTGTGTGCATGTGCATTTGGTGCAGGCTCTGCTGTGCTCAGTGAGGGCAGGATACTGTTGCCTATTTGGTGGTGGGTTTTCTGAGCTCTGGGGAGCCAAGTGCAGAAATGTTTGATTAATGTTCTGCTCTCTGTGGTGGGCAGTGGACATGGGCTTCTCTAGGGTCAGTGACAACCTCCTCCCTATTTTCTGAAATCCTGCAGGATGATGAGCATCAGTAAATATTCAGGACAGTTAGACTACTGATAGTGTTTTGTGACAAGAGGAAAGATATTATGCAACCTGTGCATGTGTGCAGTGGTGTCAGAAAATACTTTCCAATCAGGGGCAGAATACAGAACAGCAAAATAAAAATAAAAAAGAGAAAGAAATTTAAAAGGGTGTTTCCCCAAAGAGTGAAAAGGTGGGTGCAGACAGCCATGAGAAGCCCTTGGAAGCTGCTCTATGTCTGAGTTCACCTGCATCTATAGCCAGAGGCTGCCCTTCCATCTCATCTATACCTTACATGAGTTACAGCATCCCAAAAGATGGACTTCTGCCTGCTTTTGCTCTCAAAGATCATGATCTTTTAAGGTCTGTTTAGGACTGCATGTATTTTAGAAACACGTAGGCCCAAAGAAGGGAACATTTGCAATTGCAGAAAAAATTAACTCACAGGAGGGTCTTCCAGATTTCCGAAATGAAAATGGTGATTGTAATATCTGCATTGCTTGTGTGAGGATTAAATGAGATAATGTATGCAAAAACACCTGGCACTGCTCCCACTCCTACCAGGCAGTCAGAATGTGAGACTTATTATTCTAATAAATGTAGTTCGATATAATACTTTGGTTACCTTTTTGTGATGCCATTCTGATTTTTTTTTTTTGCCTGATAGGAGCCTTATTCTAACCTTGGACACCTTGAGAGCCACCTTGAGTTAAGAATGGTCCAGTGGATTATATCCATTTCTTTGGGCTTCATTGTACAGGGTGGACTGCGCTATACTATGCCCTCTGTACTCTTATAGAGGTTTATGGTGTTGTCAGTAACCCCTCTGCTTGAAGTAACAAGCCTCGGATGGTGGGGGGACTATCATACCCAGGTTACCTCATGGGGCTCCAAGGACTGCAGACTGCAAACAGAAGTTAACAGAACCCAAGTTTAGCCAGTTCCTAGTGTCTGGGAGGGAAATCGGCTGAGAATCTGAACACTCCAAACTTGACACAGCAGCGGAGCCTCTGATCCAGCCAGTCAATGTGAAAAGACTGCTGGACCTAGAACCAAATTCCCGGGCAGTTATATTTTGGGGCTGGGAAATCCATCCAAGCCCCTTTTCCCTAGCTGCACATGAAATTCGGGGAGCAAAAATTATGCTTCTGCAGGAGCCAGGAGAAAAGCCAAACTCTCCGAACCGCCAAGGCAGCTGTCTCAAACATACACGTTATTAGGCTGATTGAAATAATCAGAAAACAGCTCCAGAATGCTGGCTTGGAGGAAGGCAGGCAATTTCTGCTTGGCAGAGAGTGATGTCAGCCTCCTCAGCGGGGGAAATCGAATGTTGTCTTTCCCAGTCTCTTTCTTCTTTTTCTCTTTTAACAACTTCCCTGCATCATTTGTTGAAAAGGGCTGTTGGTGAATCTCACCTGCTGTACCATGTGGCCCTCTGGCTCTCAGGGTCACGAAGGGACAGGAGAGATGCATAATGATCCCCCAGAAAAATGTTGGCTTTGTAAGAAACTGCCTAGTACCTGGAGCCTGTGTTTTTCCCCATCTCTCCCTCTTGGCCTCTCTCTTCCTCAAGTTGTCATTAAGCAAGTAAGAAAAGGCCAAAAAGCCTGAAAATCTGACCTCATGAGGCAGAAGCAACAGTCCCTATCAGAGGAGATAGACGGAAGCAGAGGACAGGAGAAAAATGATTCCTGTCTCCCTGTGATAAAATTGAGTTAGCACTTATCGCATTAATACCCATTTAGGGTGCAGAAGGGGCTGTCACCTGGTCAGGGCTGGGGGGCGGGAGTTGGGGGGTGGTGAGACCATAGCAGGGCCCTTCCCACACTGTGGCTTCCTAGCCCTTAGCATTCCTTAGCTTCCTCTTCAGCCTAAGCCCAGTGGTCCCTCTGCAGTGTGCTGTCTGGCCTGGATTTGTAGGTCTTGAAGCAGGTATGTGGGCCAGCTGAGTGCTAGCTTTTCATCCAGTCCTTCAGGAGAAATCTGGGAGGGGGATTGGTGAGGACTGGGCAGGGGATGTTGGGAGTGGAACTCTCTGGACAGGCTTCCCAGCAGGACTCCAGCACTGATAGCTTCAGCTGCAGGCAGTAGCTATGCGAACAACCCTGGGGGAGGCTGAGGACCCAGCAAGAATGGAGGGGGAGGGATAGGAACCTTTCTGTGTGGTATTTGCACGTTGGTGGGATCGTGCTGCTTCCAGGTTTCCAGCAATAACGAGGCACATTTGCTACTGCAGGTTCATTAACGAGGCCTGCGGGAGTGAAGATTGGCTTGGCCACTGTGTTAACTGGACTGTAGGAAAAAAGAAAAGTCAGAAAAGGGAGAGCAATGATCAGGTTTGGGTTCAACTTTCACTACTCCTCTGGACTTGAAAGGTCCCTCGCTGACAACTGCCTTGGCCATGGCCAAGGTGGGAGCAGGGGAGGAGAGGGGATGGAGGAGACTAAGGTGTTGTTACTTCTATGGATCCTCTGCCATCTATTTTTTCTTTTTAATTAATACTGGGCACAATTTTTGGTGTCCTTGGGTCACAATTGGACACTTTCCCCAAAGCGATGACCACAAGACATTCCTTTTCAGCAGTATAGGTTTTGCTGGCTCGGGCATGGGGCCTGAGGTACATGCCCTGCCTGCCCACTCAGGAGGAAAGAACAGTTAAGAATCCTTAGCCAAGAAAAAACTCACAAAACAAGGAGCCCCCGAGACGTGCCATCTTTCCTTCATTCCTGTTCTCCTTCCAGGCTCTAACTTGTCTTAGTTTTGTCCCCTGCTCTGGGTGGCCATCCTGCCTTAGCTGTGGACAAAGAGGCCCCTGGGGCTGTGGGATATGTCATAGCCCATAGCAGCCCTTGGACAGTTGTGGTCCCAGAGGCCCTTGCTCTGGAAACTGTTGTCCTCCCTTCCTGTCCTCCAAGGTGGCTTCAATTCGCAGCCAGCACTCCTGTTTGTTGGGCAAACAGACAGTGAAAACAGTCCAGCGCCAGGAGGCTTGGAGTCTGGCAGCTGGCCAGAGGACCTGGCAGCTGCCTCCCAGGGACGGGAGGAAAGACTATCCATTTGGGCATTATTTAGGGCCCACTGGCTTTTCCCCCTGTATCCACGAGAGGTATCAAGGCAAAGACATAGGGAAAGGAGTTGGGGATCATTTTTTCCTGCCACTTGTCTGGAGATCAGGAGTCCTAGCAAGAGGTTACTTGGGAAAGCTGGATGATGTTATCGACCAAATTGGGGTTTGGGGATTATCTATGGATTTCATTTATCTGTGTTTTCCCTGGTCTCTCTTGTTGTAGGTAATTAAGAGCTGATTGCTGGTAATTAAGAGTTGTTGAGAGAGACAGCAGGATCCAAAAAGGAGACTAGCACATTTTGTCTTTTTTTGGACAGATTCCTGATATCCTGCCCCTCCTCTTCAGCCTGGCCCCTCCCATGGGTGTGCCTCCTGCAAGGATGAGGACCCTAGAGAGCAAGTCACAGCTTGTCAACTGGATTATTTATGTGCAAACTACATTCTGACCTCATTTTCTCCTGTTATTCCCAAGCCTTAAGTAAAGTTTTGCATAGTGGGTTGAAGTTCTAGTCCCCTAACACTCAGGTGTGTTAAGATGTAGCTTTTCTTTATTTCTCCCAAACTTTAGCCTTAACTGGGCTCTTAAGCCCCCATTTCTACTGATGTTAGACAACTTGACCTTGCCAAGTTGAGGTAACAATCACTTCAGGTTGAAATCACAGTCATTTTGAGGCCAATGCTATCTCTTCTGGATTTTCTCTTGCCCTTTCTGCCTTGGCATGAGCTGTGGCCCTGGGTGGAGTAGGGCAGGAGGGAGTCCTATGCTGTCCTGGCATTGACGAAGGGACCTGTTCACATGCTGCCCTGTTTCCTGGCTCCACCCACTGAACTGGAGCATGGACCCTGATGTCACAGGCGGACAGGGCCTTGGGTTCAGAGGTCACATTAGAAGTGATCTGAATGCTGTTCCCTTACATGTACCCAGTGGGCCTCTTCAGTGAGCCCTTCTGGTTACTGTGCGGGCTTGGTTGCTCTTGGCTGCTCTCTCCACTGTGCTGGGGTATGCAGGATCTGGGCCACCCTTGGTACTACTGCCAAGGACCCTCCTTGAGCCAAGGTTCCTCATCTGGCCACAGCCACTTTACCTCTGCAGCTCTATGCTAAATGTGGTCCTTCTCTCAAGGGCAGTCAATCTTCTCTAGATTCAGCAAGGCTTTGTGGGACCTCAGAAGCTTTTTCATTCCCTGTAGACTAACATTTATTGGCCACTTCCAAAGTGTCCCGCACTTTTCATGGTTTAATCCTCACAACTGCCCTGTTAGGATGTCCATTTTGCCTATGAGGAGACTGAGACAGAAGGGTTAGAGAACTTGCTTGATCATGTGCCTCTGGTGCCTTGACTTACTTCCCTGCAACCTGACCTCCACTTCCAGCTGTGGATGTGGTATTCCAGCTGTGGATGTGGTGGAAAGTTCCATGAGGGCTTCAATTCAACTCACACTGACGGCATCTCACTCAAAGCCTGACATGCATCTGTGCCTTTCCTTTTCTGCCAGGGGCTTCTCTGCCGCTATAGACACTGGGGGAGCCTGCTTGTCAGGCCAACACACTCATCCTGGTAGGAGGCTTGCTTGCTTATATGCTGGCTGTCAGCTGAGCCCTTCACTAGGGCTGTTGGCCAAACACCTACATATGACCTCTCCATGTGGCTTGGGCTTTTTCACAGCATGGCAGATGGGTTCCAAGGTTGAGTGTCCCAAAAGAGAGAGAAGGACAGAAGTAGGTGGAAGCTGCTTGCATTTTATGACCTAGCATTGAAAGTCACATAGCATCACTACCATCATGTTCTATTGGTTGGAACAGTCACTAATCCATCCAGGTTCAAAGGGAGAGGAAAGAGGCATCACCTCTTGATGGGATTGGCAAGATTCTGGAAGAGCATATGGGACAGGAAACATTGCTGTGGCCATATTTGAAAAATACAATCTATCATAACAGAAGTATCCACGGAAAGAGTGAAGACATTGCTCAAATATGTTCAAAGCTCAAATTCCAAGGAACCAGCCCAAGGAACACTCAGGGCTCCTTTCAGTCCAGACACAATATAAGGGCTGCCCATTTGCCTTGATCTGAGAGATGCCAGGAAATCACTCACTCCAGGTATTGGAACACAGGAGACACCTTCTTCTGGGTTAGTCTTGGTTGCAATCTAGGGAAGACTAAGCCATTAGAGCTGCTATCACAGACGTTCTGGAAGGTGTATTCTCAGAGGTTCTGCAATGATAGCACACCATCCCTGCAACTCTGTGTCTCATGGTAGAGACTGAGACAGGCCGTTTCAACCTGGTAGGATGAGTGTTCTGAGCACAGACTTCTGGGAGCATGAGGGAAGGGCACCTCCCCCACTGGGGCTTGCTGTATAGGTGAGGATTGGGGTATTTCCTATAGGAGGTGACTTTGGAGCTGGGTGGTAAGTGACAAATAAGAGTTGGCCAGAACAGGGAGGGGAGATGGCACTTCTGCAGAGGGGACAGACTATGCAAAGGCATGGAGGGGAAAAGAATGGAGAGGGGACAGGAGGATGTGTGGAAGTGGTAAGAAAGAGAAGGGTGGACAGAGTGCTGGGACCATATCCACCAGGTCTGCAAAGGAATTGGGATCAATGGAGAAATTGATTTTCTCTTTCCTCTCTGCAGGGCATCAGAACATTCCTGGTTTCCTTGGGAATAGGGTATTAAGAATATGTGCTAGGCAAAGAGGAAAAGGAGGAAAACAGGAACTGGAGGAGAGTCAGGAGGGAAGGAAGAGGAGGGGATGGGAGAAGAGGAGGAGGAAAAGAAGAAGGACGGAGAGGGAGGAGGAGGGAAAAAGAAGAGAAAAAGAGATAGGTCTTATGACAAAGAACTTTTTTATAACATAGCCTAGAGCCAGCTGGGACCCTTTGGCCATATCTGAGAACCTTTGTTTTAGAGACCTTTTCTTGTCTGTTTATACCCTGTAGTTATTCATTCATTGAGTTCATTGATAGGCACTTACTGTTTGCACTCTACTTCCTTGGGCTTCCTTTGCATGGTTTCTCATTTTTAACAAATACATTTTGGGACACAGCCTAACAAATATAAGTAAACTTATAGGGCAATGGACTAGCATATTTGAACTCTGATGTCCAGCCAATCCCTGCCACATACCCCCTTATCTCCCTCCCACCCTCAGCCCATCCATTCTTGATTTGAGAGCTTGATCTGTACCAAGAACAGGACATGCCAGTTTGTGCTCTCAGTATTTATTAGGATTAGGCTGAGCCAAGAGTAACTGAAAAATTCCAAATGAGAGTGTTTGTGTTCACAATAGAATTCAATTTGTCTCTCATGTTTAGGAAGTCCAGATTTAGGCAGTTCCAGGCAGATCTGGCATTGCACAGGGTCAGACACCTGGGGTCCTTGACCTTTTTGTTCCACCAAGTATGGCTTCTATGATGGTTTAGAACCATGTCTAAATATTCTTCAACAGTCCTTCCAACCAGGTGGCTTCTGAGTCCCCTTTCATTGAATATAGCCCTGACTCTGTTTTCTAATGAATTTAATGAGGCAGAGGTGATACTGAGTGACTTCTGAGGATAGCTCGCAAAAGGGGATATGGCTTCTAAATGATGTTTTCTCTTGCCTCCCCTCCCTGCCATCCCAAGGTCTTTGGAACCTTGAGCTTCCATGTAAGAAGTCTGGTTGTCCCAAAGCTGGCCACTATGTTGGAGATGCTCAAGGTGTCCAGGTATTCTGAGCCTTTCACTCCCAAATGTTGAAGCTCAGGTACCAGACATGCAATAGTAAGAAAGCCTTTAGATGATTCCAGCCCCAGCCACCATCTAACCATAAACATGAAAGATCAAAGATTGTTGAGCTGAACCCAGGCAACTCCCAGGACAATGAAAAAAAAAAGAAAGAAAACCCCAGAAACCTTCAAATGATGTTGTTTTAGGCGTTAAGTTTTGGAATAATGTGTTATGCGTCACTAAATAACTGATTCAGTTCTTGTTCCCAAAGTCACTTCATGGCCCAAGATGGCTTCCAGAGCTTGAAGTTCATTGGCTGAAATGCTGACTGGCCTGGAAAACCTCAGGCATCTGATTGCTATGCAGATGGCCAGACCCACTTGTCTAGACGAATTTTTGACTGTTCTGATCGAGGGACCACATATTTCTGCTTCTATTGGAGTCTGCTGAGCCCACTGTTCCACTTGGGAACAGTATTCCTGAGGGCAGAGGACTCTTTGGAGCATGTGATGGGGCTCTCTGAGGTTTTAGGGATACTGATGTACCTGCCACATGCCTTGACAGCGTCTCCCCATCCCTGCACTAACTTCTTGCTCACAGTCCCTAGGTGACTTGGTACATGTGGTTGACACGGAGCCTCTCAATTTCCTGCTTCCCCTCCCCTCTGGCCTCCTGGCTTGCAACCAAGTCTTCCTGTTTGGGGGCTGAGGGCACTGCGGCTTTGCACTGGCTTTCTCTGGCTCCTCCCTCTCCCCCAGGGACAAGGTTTGGGGAGCAGGGCAGGTGAAACAGTAGCCTTCATCCCTTATGGTGCAATGAGAATGGCACTAGACTGAAGACCTGGCTGTCATTCAAGCTCAGCTACTAATTGGCCACAAGATTTGGCCTATTCCTTTATGCCTGGTCCCAGTTTCTTCATCTACAAAGCCTTCACATGTTCTGACTTTGTGATTCTGTAATATTTGAGTGTCTTTATTATAATAGGTTAAGGCTATTTGAAGGATCTGAAAGAAATTGTATCTGTTAGTGATCTTTCCATTGTAACCCTAACTCAAACCAATGTTAGCAAAAGGGAAAATTTATTGGTTTATGTTACTGAATGGTCCGGGGGTAACCTACTTCAGGTATGCCTTCATTTTAAGACCTAAGTATCGCACCAGCATCCATTGTTTGCTCTGTTTCCTCTGGATGGGCTTCAGTAGCTGCACACAGAGGTTGTTCCCTGCACCCACCCCATCCAAATCTGTGGAACTTCTAGCACCCTGCTACTGCCTGTCCCTACTGCCAAGCCTTAGTTGTAGTGATTGTACCCTAAGCCTTGCATTCTCCCACAACAAAACGCATCCCTGAAAAGAAACCATGTCCCAGCATTCCCAGCAAATCTCCTGATACTCTCTCTGATGGGAACAATTCAGTCATGTGTGCACTCTGATTAAGCCAATCAGGCTGATCCATGGCATTGGGGGTCCAGCCAAACCCAGCTAGCCAAACCCATCTCCCTAAACTGCCTGGCTGGGAAAGGCAGGAAATGGAAACTGGTAGAGTGTGGGGGGAGGGTAGGGAGTATCTATTTTCAAATATCTTACTCAGAAAGCAGGTTTATACTGAGGACACAAAGAGCCAGACTCTAAGTATCCTTCCTATACTTCCTGAACTGGAGTTCAGCAAAGGGGAAGCTCCATCTGAGCTCAGCAGCTGGAGGGGGGCGCTTCTTGGAAGAGGCAGGACAAGTATGGTGAGGGGAATTTGCACAGGCAAGAGCCTTGCAGGGGAGGGCAGACAAGGACCTTCTGATGTAGGGTTCACAGTCCTGCATCTTTTCTCAGCCTGGAATCTATGTTGACTGGATTTTTAATGGGTTGGAATTACAGAAGCAAAAGAGAAACCTTGTTCTGGTGTCATGGGTGAATTGTGCTCCCCCAAAAGTCCTATGTTAGAACCCTAATCCCCAGTACTTTAGACTGTGACTGTATTTGAGGCTAGGGTCTTTAAAATGGGGTCACGTGGATAAGCCCACATCCAATCAGACTGGTGTCCTTATAAAAAGAGAAGATTAGGACACAGACACATCCACAGGGAAGACATGTGAGGACACAGGGAATAGATGGCCATCTATAAGTCAAGGAGAGAGGTCTCAGAAGAAAGCAACCATTCAGACACCTTGAACCTGGACTTCCAGTCTCCAGAACTGTGAGATAATAAAATTGTTGTTTATGCCACCCAGTCTGTGGCTCTGTGCTATGGCAGTCTGAGCAGACTAATGCAACTGGTTTAAAAATTACCAGGAACCCCACCTTCCTGGGGAGCTGGCTTTCCTACCTGGAGCCTGCTGTGCTCTCAGCACGATGCCATCCCAAGGCCTCTCTGACACCTTCCTTCACACCAAAGTTGATACCCTAACAGCAGGAGCCTCGCTCACAAAGCCTTCCTAGATGCTGCCAAGTTATCTTAATCCTGAACTGCCTTTTGGTCACCTGCTCTAAACTGTCTTTAAGAGTTAAATCCTTGCCCTCTCCCTGGAGTGCATACTTTTGCAGAAGATGAAGCCAGATTCAGCTGTTTTTGAAATAGCAGATGGAATTTTCCCCGATGTAAAAATAATGGTGCCCAATTCTTGTGGGAGGTGGACGTGGCTGGCGCTGGCAGCGCCAGCCTTTTTTTTCCCCTCAGAAATAGCCCCACAATGGCCTCATTTTCCAAAACTTGCAACTCAGCTAGTACTTAGCCTTTAGCAAGAAGAATGCACTTTGCAAAAGTTGAAAAGGGAGCCCTAACTGGGTGGTTCAGTTAGTTGGAGCATCGCTCTGTACACCAAAAGTTGTGGGTGCGATTCCTGGTCAGGTGCATACCTAGGTTGTGGGTTCGATCCCCAATCTGATAGATGTTTCTCTATCTCCATTCCTCTCCTTCTAAACTCAATAAAAACATGACTTCAGGTGAGGGTTTTAAAAATGCTTAAAAAATGTTGAAAAGGGAGAGAGATCCATTTATCAGTTTAGGCAAAGTTTCCTACTACTCAAGTAGTAGGAATTGAGGAGTTTCCCCATTGCTTGTCCACCAGCCTTGAGGTTAAAACACTGAGCCTCTAATAGAGTCATGGTCAAAGACAGAATGTCCCCATTGCTAACAGAGCCATGGTCAAAGCCCAAAGACTTGGGCTTCCCCTATACCTGATGAGCACATCCTAGAACAAAGTGGAGTATGGGGTTGGGGAGGATGGATGGTCTCAGGAAATAGTGGTCTTGGGGCCTGGAACCTTGTGGGAGGGGCAGAGGAGAAGTCCTTAGAAGCAAGGGACAGCCAGAGGAGACTGGGGACATGCAGGGAAAAACATGATGGGAAGAGAGACATTTTTCTCATTGGCCATGGACAAAGACATCCTAAGACACTGGTGTGAGGAGGTGTTAATGGACTTGGCCATTACATATAATCCTTTTCCCCAAGATTTCATATTAAAAAAACCAACAGAGGGAGCCTGGACACCCTTTGGTACTCATCCTGGAGGAAGTTGGAAGGATCCCTGAGTACTCATTTTTTAATAGAGTGATAAAAGCTATACATGTTTGTCTGTTTGGGGTGGGCTGGGCTGGGCTGGGGAGTGGGGGGAAAGGAAAAGGGCAGAGATGGTTTATGGATGGGGTGATAGCTAGTTGCTTTTTGTGCAATGGGAACTGGAAAGAAAATTTTTCTGGAGCATTTAGGGCTCCAATTAGAATCTTCCTTCTCTGTCAAGGGTTTTCAGTCCATTGTTGTGTGGGCTTGCCCTTTTGCCCCCAACCTCAGCTCCTGGGAGGGAGTCAATACTGGTGAGGGATATGTGTCAAGGGTTCAAGAGTCTGAGGGACTGCCCTAGTTCCCTGGGCTTGACAGCAGATCTTCCAAGAGGCATCCTTGAGACTTTGGGTCTCCTATCCTTCCTAGTGGGGTGCAGAGCCCATGACCATGCCCGGGAACCAGAAAGGTCCTTGCCCACTCCCACTCCCCAGGGTGATTGTACTCCCTGCCCCTCCCCACCCCTTTTAGCCCCCTTCCCCCTACACACATAGATACACACAACTGGCTAGCAGTCTTGCCACTCCCTGGTCCTGGTTTACTCAGCAGTCTGACAGCAGTCTGATGAGGGGAGAGCCACTGCCTGCCACAGAAGTAAGTCTCCTGGCAAATTAGCTGCAGGATTTGAAATCCATTTTTATTCTGCCCATTATTAATTATTGTTTCTGCTGTTCATTACCAGCTCGTTTCCTTGATCAACTCCCAGAACAAAGGCTCTTCAAAGCATTTCTCTCCCCATGGAGGAGACTGAAGGACCACTACCATCAGGCTCCAGCCCTAAAGTACCTCTGGCAGAGGAAGATCTTTTTCCTCCTGGCTTCAGAGATGAAAAAGGCCATGGTCAGGTGCTCCCACCTACCCCTCCTCAGGCTTCCTTCTCTGGCTGTCACCCTGTCCAGAACAGTCAAACTAGGAAACCTATTCTTATTTCTAATTTTGTACTATAAAAACAATTAAGATTTAACATACATACAGTGAAGTCCACCAAACTTCTGTGTACAGGTTTTTTACATATGTATAGATACATAATCACCCAGAGCAAGATACAGACATTGCCAGCACCCATTCCAGAAGCTCCTTCTTCCCGCTCTCAGTTGATAGTCCCCCAAAGGTAACCATTATTCTGACTCCCAACAATATAGACTTGTTTGTATCTATTTTTGCACCTCCAATAAGTAGAATAATAAAATATGTATTCTTATGTGTCTGACTCCTTTCACTCAACATTACTCAGGACATCCATCCATGTTGTTGCATGAAGCCATCATTTGTTCTTTTATCCAATGCCCATTTGTATGACTATATCATGGTCAGTTTATCTGTTGTCCTAATGGGAATTTGTGTTGTTTCCAGTTTTGGGGCTGTTATGAATAAAACTGCTATGTGTATTTTTGTGAATAGCTGTTAGTGAACATAAACGCTCATTTCTCTTGGTTATACACCTTGAATGAAATTGCTGGATCATAGGATATGGGATAAAGCCATGCCTTATTTTTAAAAGAGCAAGCCAAAAGGGCAATGCTTAGGCCAAAGGTCTACAATGTAAATGATGGCATTTCAGACATCATATGGGTGGGGAGAGGTTTTGCTTATGTGTATGCTGGATTGTTACACACGTGGCCTCCAACAAGTCATACCTTGCAGTATCTGTATCCATAGGTAGTCCTCTGTTGCACTAATATTGGGTTTAGCCACATGACTTGCTTTGGCCAATAGGAGATCTGCAAGTATGATGTGGTGAATGCTTGGGCATGGAGGCCTGCCTACTTCACCTGTTGTTTTCACCAGGCAAAGAAGCCTGGTCTAGCCTCTTTGAGATGAAAAGACCACATGAAAAGAATGATCCAGATTTTGGGGGATCAGGGAGTAAGATTTTTGGGATTGCTTGTTACCTCAGGAGAAGCTAGCCTATACAAAAATTGGTATCAGAAGTGGGGTTCAGCCATAATAAAACCTAAAGTATGTAGTCCTGGCTTAGGGTTGAGTGGTAGATGGCAAGCTGGATGGAAAGATAATAATCAGTGGCTAAATATTTGATAAAACTCAGACTGAGACTTGCTGGTGTCAGTGCTGGCCCGGGAGGCACACAGCACTGCTACCTGACCCTTCCTATCCACTTATCTTCTCCCCCAACCCCAGCCCACTGTCTTCTGCTCACAGATTCCATCACTTTCTTAACACCAGCAGCATGAGTCTTCTCTTTCACACAGTTTTCATTTGTGTTTTCTTCCTTTTTTCTTGTGGCCATTCTAACTGCAACCCTCTCTAACTCTAGTTTGAAAGAGGGCAGAGAAGGGGAAAGATATGGAGGTAGGGGCACAATTTTGAACCTCAGAAAAGAATCTTGAGAGCTGTTCCCTTTCATTACCCAACTGGGCTACTGAAGCATTGGGGTGGAACGTTAGGAATCTGGATTACAAAATCAGATTGTGTTTTTTTACACTCAGTGTTAGTCAATTACACCATGATGGTATAGTTCCCCCTCCCAATTCCTATGAATGTTGGACTTGAGGGTCAGTTGACCTCCAGCTTCTCCTTTTAGCCTTAGCGCTAGCAACTAACATGTTCTTTCAGGCATCACTTCAGCTCCTTGAGCCCTCCTTTTTTGTCGCAAGCCCCAAATGGGGGTAATAATACGGACCCTGCCTCCTGTTTTTTTTAAAAATTATATTTTATTGATTATGCTATTATGGTTGTCCCAATTTTTCCCCTTTTGCACTCCTCCACCCAACAATCCCCATTCCCTCAGGCAATCTGCCCACCATCGTTCATGTCCATGGGTCTTGCGTAGTTCTTTGGTACTCCATTTTCTATATCATACTGTACATCCCCATGGCTATTCTGTAACTACCAATTTGTACTTCTTAATCCCCTCACCTCTTCATCCATTCCCCCGCACCCCCTCCCATCTGGCAACCATCAAAATGCTCTCAGTATCCATGATTCTGTCTCTTTTCTTCTTGTTTGCTTAGTTTGTTTTTTAGATTCAACTGTTGAAAGATATGTATTTTTTGCCATTTTATAGTTCATAGTTTTGATATTGTTCTACTTTTTCTTAATTAAGTCCCTTTAACATTTCATCTAATAATGGTTTGGTGATGATGAACTCCTTCAGTTTTTTTCTTCTCTGGGAAGCTCTTTGTCTGCCTTTCAGTTCTAAATAATATCTTTGCTGGGTAGAGCAATCTTGTCTATAGGTCCTTGCTTTTCATGACTTTGAATATTTCTTGCCAATCCCTCCTAGCTTGCAAATATTTTTTTGAGAAATCATCAGATAGTCTTATGGGAACTCCCCTGCAGGTAACTAACTTCTTTTCTCTTGCTGCTCTTAACATTCTCTCTTTATCTTTAACCATTGGCATTTTAATTATGATGTATCTTATAGTGGGCCTCTTTGCATCCATCCTGTTTGGGGCTCTCTGTGCTTCCTGGACTTGCATGTCTATTTCCTTCACCAAATTAGGGAAGTTTTCTTTCATTATTTTTTCAAATAGACTTCCAATTTCTTGCTCTTTCTCTTCTCCTTCCAGCACCCCTGTGATGCAAATGTTGGACTTCTTGGAGTTGTCCCAAAGGCTGCTTATACTATCCTCATTTTTTTTTTTTGATTCTTTTTTTTCCTTGTTTCTCTGATTGGCTATTTTTTCCTTTCTTTTTTTTTTAATTTTTTTTATTTTTTGCTTTCTTATGTTCTAAATCATCAATTTGGTTCTTGGCTTCATCTACTCTACTATTGTTTCTCTGCAAATCGTTCTTTATGTCAATTATTGTATCCTTCATTTCTGACTGGATCTTTTTTATGCTGTTGAGGTCCTCATTAAGTTCCTTGAGCATCTTTATAACAAGTGTTTTGAACTCTGCATTTGATAGATTGCATATCTCCATTTCCTTTAGCTCTTTTTATGGAATTTGGATCTGTTCTTTTATTTGGGCCATATTTGTCTCCTCATTTTGGCAGCCTCCCTGTGTTTTTTTCTATGTATTATGTAGAGCTGCCTTGACTCCGTGTCTTGGTAGTGTGGCCTAATGTAGTAGGTAGGGTCCGGTGGCACAGCCTCTCCTGTCACCCAAGCTGGATACTCGAGGTGCGCCCATTGTGTGGGCTGAGTACATCCTCCTCTTGTAGTTGAAACTTCATTGCTGTTGGCAGGTGAATAGGAGAGATTTACCCGGGCTAGGCAGCTGTAAGGATTGGCTATGACCACTTACCACCAACTTCTGCTCTCTGTGGAGGATCAGCTGTGTGGGGGCAGGGTGGTGGTCCCCCGACATGGTCTATAGCTGTCCGCTGGGTGCACAGGCCCTGGGGTTTCCCGGGTGGTACAGGCCAAGATCAGCCCCCACCTGTGTTTTGCCTGGGGCCACCCTGCCTGAGCTATAAAGCAATCTGAGATGGCTGCTACTTGTGCTGGGCTTGGAGATTCCCAGGCAAAGCCAAGCTGTGAATCTAGGCTAGCTGCTGCTGCTAGTGCTGGGCCTGGGGCTCACTGAGGCCAGCTGTTGCTTGTTTGAGAGGATTTAGGCTCAGCCTTCTCATGGAGCAGTTGCGAGACTGATGGAGTAATGCCTGTGAAAGCCATGTGAGCCGTGCAGAACATTGTACAAGTGTAAGGCAATGCAGCGTTATTAGCTACAGGAACCGCCATCAGCACAAATTGTTTCACTTTTTGGGCAATGGGTTTTGAGTTTGTCAAGGTGATTTTGTTTTACGGCCTCTCTCCTTAGCAGTCCACATAAATTTGGTGTGCTCAGGAGTGACAATGCGCTCTGGAAGCTTTCTCTTATTATCTCTGGCTGTATTTGCAAAGCATTGGAGCTATCTACAGTGGCGATTGCCTTTACAAGGCTCTTGCTAGAGAACTGCTGGAGAGTCAATGGTCTCCATACCTGCTAGAACTGAAACATGTCTGTATGTGTTACCAGAGTTGCTTTTATAGCAGATTCCCTCTTGGGGTAAACCCAACTGGGTTCTCAATCCATGGCCTGTGGAGAGGCTTCAGGATGCTTCATCTTTATACACACTTGGTTATGTGTGAAATTTTGTGTGAGTAGGTGCAGGTGTGTGGGTACACACCATCTACATGCGCATGTCTTATTCTGAGAAGAGAGGTCATAGGTTCATCAGCTCTGCCAAAGTGGACCCCCAAAGACTAAAGCACCCTGAACTTTCAGGCCTAGACCGTCACTATGAGACTGGGAGTCTAAGACATCAGTAAGAAGCTCCCAGTGTTAAGAACTCTTGTTCCAAGAGGGAAAACTGCCCAAGATATCTGGACCTACTTTAGCTAAATCCACAGACACATGGCACTGTTGGCAGGTGTGTCAAAGCTGTGTCCCTATTGGGACAGGTGTTTCTTCTCCTGGTAGATCCAGGTGTGGCCACTTCATGCCAGGCTAGCAATGGGTTTTGGTAGAAATGTAGCTTGAGTGCCAGGTGGAAGGTGCTACCACTTTCATGTTATTTTGAAAACAGGATGCATCCAGTAGGTAGTATAGAGGGAGGATGACTTATTCCTGTTCCTCTTTCTTTAGAAGATGCTATTTCCCTCTCTTTTTAAGGTACCAATACCAATCTCACAGTAGAGGGAGAGGAACAGAGCATTCAGGGTTAAACTGGAAATTTTGACTCAGTAGATCTTGAAGAACAAAGAGCTCCAATAGAACTCTTCCAACTACGATTGTGCTCTTATTTTTATTTTTTTAAAAGTGATGCCAGTGATGGGAGGGTAGGTTGGAATTATACAAATGTTTTCTCAGTAAACGCTTTGTGGAGAGTGGTCTACCAGGGGTAACCCACACCTGAGCCTTAATTGAAGACTAGAATTAGGGACTGAGTTCCTGCGCTACTGGATCACAGTGTGCGCCTGTGAGTGTGAACAGAGAAGGGAGGGGCTATGTTGTGTCAGTAGTTCTGGTTAAATAATGTGAGGGAATTGTGCTGCTCAAATGTGCATAACTAATCTTTTGGGAACTGCAGCTCCATAACTGTTGTGGAGTAGAAAGAATTTTATCTGGAGATGACCAGTGCTTTCCTGTTCACCCCCAGTTCTGCTACTTTGAGGGGATTTGGAAATGAGGGTGCATTTTTAGTTGTCACAGGGGTGCTACTAGTATTTAGTTGTAAGAGAGGTGCTGGTGGCATTTGGTGGGCAGCAGATCAAGGACACAATATCATACAGACTTATTTAAGCCCAGACACCAATAGTGCCCCTATTGACAAAGCTAGTAGTTACAAAGAAAGTTCCTGGTGTCCTTTCTAAAGAACCCATTGGTTCGTTAGGGACTAAGCATCATTTTCAAGGTGATTGGGGCAGGTTCTATTTGGAGTAAGAAAGTTGGTGAGCTCATAGAAAATCTGCCTGTGTACACTGTGGCCTCAGGAGGCTGGGGGAGGAGATGCCTGAGGACCCGCTGAGGCCCCCCTGCAGCCACTTACAGGGAGGTGTGATGGGGGAGGATTATGGTACTGGGTAGGAAAGCCAGTTACCTCCGTGGAGAATGAGAAAGACCTGTTGGTGGTTCACTGTGCGGTTGGTCCCACCCAAGTGAGACAGCTGGAAAGTCAGAGAAGCATGGAAGAGCCCTGGCTGGTGTGGTTCAGTGGACTGAGCGTCAGCCTATGAACCAAAAGGTCACCAGTTTGATTCCCAATTAGGGCACATGCCTGGGTTGTGGGCCAGGTCCCCAGTTGGGGGCTTGAGAGAGGCAATTGATCAATGTTTCTCTCTGTCTCTTTCTCCCTCACCCTCTCTCTGAAAATAATATTAAAAATCCTAGAAAACAAAAGAGAGAAGCATGGGGGACAGAAAGGGCCCCTTGCTACTGAACACCACAAGCTGTGGCAGCCACCTCTGGGAAGTAGGTGCCATCCTCCAGCAGTATGTAGGTGGAACCAGGTATTCCAGGGCTGCAACTTTCAGTCACCACACTAAATGACAGGCAAGAGGCTCTTTCAAGCCCAGTCAACTCATCCTCTACAGCCTGCCCATCTTGTGTCCCACAGCTCTGTGGTTGGGCCAGGCCAAGGATCTTTAAAAACAGGTACTGAGTTCAGCTCTTAGCCAGTGTTTTGTCTTCTGCTAATCAATGGTTTGTAAGGCTTAGGAGCCAGATGACAGTGGCAGGGAACAGAATTGAAACACTGTTGGGGGAGGGGAGATGACTTTCCACAAGGCCTGGGGGAAGGGACTGGGCCCCAGCTGCTGACATTTTTACAAAACAAATAAGTGTAGAGCAGAGCTAGTGACCTCAGTGTGATGGAAAAAGACGGTCAGCAGAGTGTCTGCCAGAAATGGCATGTTTCTCAGCCCACCTGTTAGGAAGCAGAAAGGAAGATGTTGACTAATATCACCACAGCAAGCAGTTATTGAGTGTGTACTTCATGCCTGGAGTGATCCTGAGCACATGATGTGGGTGATCACATTTCATCTTCATCTTCAACCCATCTGGAAGACTTGGGTAGAGTTCCCTCTTTAGAGAGAAGGAAACTGAGGCAGAAGTATTAATTTACTCATCCAAGGTTGTACAGCTCAGAAATGGTGGAAAAGGGATTTGATCCTGGCAACCTGGACCCAGAGCCTAGGTAGTGAGAACTCAGGCCTGCTGCCAAGAGTCTCTAAACAGGTCTTGTGAAGAGGGACTTTTGTGTACTCTGTGTGTGTGTGTGTTTTGGCCTGTGTTCTGGTTAGCTATTGTTGCATATTGAATCATTCCAAAACTTAGTGACTAAAAAAAAAACCCAACTATCTTTTTATTATTATCTCCTGCTGTTCTGTGATTGACTGCCCTCAGCTAAGCAGTTTTCTCCCTTCCTCCCCCTCCCTTCCCCTCCCCTCCCTCCCTCCCTCCCTTCATGTGTGTGCGTGTCTCCTCTCTCTCAGTCTGTCTGTCTGTCTGTCTCTGTCTCCCTCTCTCTCTTCCTGTCCCTCTCCCTCTCATTGTGACTTAGAAAATGCCCTAGGCTGAAGTCCCATTGAAGGCTTCCTTATTCACTCACTTGCCTGGCCATTGATTCTGGCTCTTCCCTGGGATCTCAGCTGGTGCTGTCAGCTGGAACATCTCCTTGAGACCTCTTTGTGGAGTCTGGGCTTCCCCACAGCATGGTGGCCAATTTCTCAGAGTAAGTACCTCAAGTGAGAAAGCCTTGGAAATCACATAGTGACACATCCATCACTGTCACAAATCCACCCTGATTCAAGGGGAGAGAACATAGACCTCAGCTCTTGATGGGAAAAGTGACAAGAAATTGTAAGAAGGGCATGGGAGATCTTGCTGTGGCCATCTTCGAAAATGCAATCTGCACAGTGCTTTTCTTTTTTTTTTTCTTTTCTTCTTTTCCTTCTCCTTCTCCTTCTTTTTCTTCTTCACTTTGAAACGGCCCCTGCAAATTCTGCCTAAATTCTTCTGGAGTCCATTCCATTAGTGACAAGATGCTAAATGAGTAGGGACACAGAACCTTGCCAAATAGCTTCTGTTCTGTCACCATCATAATTTGCCTGCAAGGAGCCAGGTGCTAAACTGGAGTTGGAGATACAATTCCTGGTTCCAGGGAAGACAGTAACTATCAGCCATGAGAAGACTCCCCTAAACCCTTTGTCCCAAAGAATTGTTGCCTTTAGCTTTTACAAATGTACACGGAGGTAGCCATAAACTCAGGCAGGGATACAGAGGTGTCTACCTTGAACTGGCTCCACCCCTGCCCCAGTCCTTGTGCAGGCTTGGCCTTGTCTTTCTTTGTTCTTTATTATTATAGGCTGAATTGTATTTCCCTAAATTCCTATGGTGAAAGTCTCAACTCCCTGTACCACAGAATGTGACTGGATTTGGAGATAGGACCTTTAAAGAGATGAGTAAATTAAACTGAGGCTATTGGGGTGGACTCTAATCCAATATGGCTGCTGTCTTTATGAGAGCAGGAAATTTGAACACACAGAGAAACACCAGGAACATGCCCGCATGTTCCTCACAGAGGAAAGGCCATGTGAGGACACAGTAAGAAGTGGCCATCTGCAAGCCAAGGAAAGAGGCCTCAGAAGAAACCAATCCTGCTGACAGGTTGATCTTGTACTTCCAGCTCCCAGAACTGAGAGAAATAAATTTCTGTTCTTTAAAGCCACCCAGTCTTAAATATCCTGTGGTGCATTGTTTTGACAGCCTGAGCAGACACATTTGTCCTGTATCCCCTTTAGGGAAGCCCTCTCCAGTGAGGTTACCAGGGTAGGTGGAGGCTCCCAAAAGGCCTCTCTGATATTTAATTACCTGGGAGGAGTGGGAGTCCTGGGGCGGTGGCAGCCCCTGTCCTCCAGCTTGGCCTGACAGCATTTAAAGCTGCTTTGATTGGATTTGAGGATCACCTAGGGCAGGGGTGTCAAACTCATTTTTACCAGGGGCCACATCAGCCTTGCAGTTGCCTTCAAACAAGTGAATGTAATTTTAGGACTGTATAAATGTAACTACTCCTTAATTGGGGGCAAGGAGCTCAGTGCTGCAGCTGGGTAGAAACAAGGTGCTGGGCTAGATAAAACAAAGTGGAGGGTTGCCTTGTGTTTGCCACCTGTGACCTAGGGACTCTGGATTCACCAGTAACTTGTCAGCTCAGGGTAGGCAGGAGGCTGGTGCAGTGTCAGCCATTCTAGGGGTGGGAGGAGGCGGCAGGCAGCAGGACAGCCCCTGCCTGGCCCCAGAGGGGTTGTGCAATATGGATGAGCACCAGGCCTTGCCTGACGGGAGACCCTGGATCCTCATGAGCTTCCCGAAACTCCTGGCCTGGCCCTTGCAGGTGTTCGGTTCAGCCCTGGCTCTGTCAACAGTGCAGGTACTTTCAGCAGAAAAGCACCCCCTGCCCCAGTAAAACACCTGAAGCCCAGCCCACTTCTGGGTGCAGGGCAGTCCTTCCTCCTCTCAGGGCTATTTCCACCACATATGAATCCAGGATCCGCCTGGCCCCGATGCATTTTTTATTTTGCTATATTCTATCCATTGTCCTGATGTGAATAATTTAAACTGACACAGAAGGAAAGGGCAGCTCTTACCACAGAAGGAGGCTGTCAACTCTCCCCCCACCACGCATATACACGCACCCCATTCCTACACCTCCATTTGATTTTGTCTTCTGTGCTTCTTTCTTCCCTGTTCTGTTTCCATCCATCTGCCTCTTTCTTGAACCTATTCTTGAACCTCTCTGGTGCTCTCTCATGTTCAACATGCACACATGAGGTGCACATGCACACTTATACATGCCCCCCTTCTGAGCCTCCTCCCAGGTCTCAGTGGGCTGAGTGTGTGACATTTGTGTGTCTGTCTCCAAGATACAGTTTCCCCCTCTTAGAGTGAATTGTCTGGAGACATTTCTTATCTGCATTTCTCTTTCTCATTTCTCTTCTTTTCTTTGACTGACTCTGCTGTTTGTATATGTGAGGGAAAGGGTTGCATTGCTTGTGAAGTAGCCTTATTCTACCATCTCTTTTTGCAATTTCACAGCATCTAACTCTGTTGGGGGTTAAGTGAGGAAGGGAGAAAACAGGGCTGGAGAAGATTCATCATCCTTTCCAAGAAGGCTGTGAATTTCCAGAAGATATGAGGGGCAAGGGGCAAGTTTGAGGTTCATAAATACTCAGGGGCTTCTGTGTGTCACCTGGGCCTTCTGTGACTGGTATGTGGAGCTGCAGCTGGTCATTGGCAATGTCTGGAAATCAGCCATGGCCTCTCTTAGCCTTGAACTAGGAAGCAGACTTTATTTATCAGGAGAGGGCATAGCCAGGATTTCCTGAAGGTTCTGGCCTCTAGCCTGTAACCCAGTGCAGTCCAATAGAAATATAATGCAAGCCACAAATGTGAGCCACATATGTCATTTGAAATGTTCCAGTAGCCACATTAAAAAGGTAAAAAATAACCCAGGTGAAATTAATTTTTAAATATACCTTATTTAACCCAATTTTTTCAAAATATTGTTATTTCAACATGTAATCAAGAAAAAATTATTAATGACATATTTTACATTCTCTTTTTGGAACTAAGTCTTCAAAATCCAGTTTGTATTTTGTGCATACAGCACATCTGAATTTTGACTGGGCTAGTGGCTACTGTATTGGACAATGCAGGCCTGGCTTAACCCTAACTCTGAGGTCCGGCACCTCAGTTTGGGATGCCTAAATGGCAAAGATGTTAGTAAGCTGTCCGTATGTATGTATGATCAGAAGAACATGAGGTGATGTGCTGGAAGTTCTCTGAGCCATTATTCTCCCATTACCGTCATTAGCAGTAATTGTCATCACTGCGCTGGCATAGCCTGCATCTGGCTCTGTTGCCGCCTGTTTCCAGTTCGAGCAGCATTCTGCACTGAGGCAATCCAGACCCAGATTCCGTTATTTGAAGGAGCTGAGAGTGCAGCTTCCACATGATCTAGGCCTGCCCCCGAGCTGGGCTTGCCTCCTAAGGTGCATGCTCCTCCCCGTTGCCTTAGGTTCCAGGTACCCCTTTGGCTTTCCCCTTCTATATATAGCACTCTGTGGTGACAGCTGGTCATCTGATGACTCATCAGTTACTGTGGGTGTCTTTGGATAGAACCCTGAACATTTATTCATAGAGTGTTTTTTGATAGCTTCTGAACTCCTCTTAGTAAGTGCTGGCTTTTGGGGTTTGTCTTAAAAAACATGAAGTTTGGGGAGTTTGATTAATCAGTGGGCCCCTAGCTGAAGGCCTCTGGGTGCTTGGCAAATGCAGCAGGGCTTTGGGGAATTGGCTCTGGGTGAGGCAGTTAATGCAGAGGCATCAGTTGCTAAATAGGGCTTGAATGGAACCTTTGCTTTCTCCTTGTTCATGCTACCTTAGTGCCTGACTCACCCCAGATTGCCCCTAGTTGTCAGCCCCAGAGATGTTAACTCCTTTCAGAAGTGGCAAGGCTCCCCACAAGAGAGACTGTAGCCCCCATCTCATTTCAGTAGAATGTCAAGGACTAAATCCTGGCTTTGGAGCTAGCAGCAGCTGGGTTTAATCTAGGCTGCTCTGCTCACCATCCTGGGCAAGTCCCTTCTGATGGCTGCTCTTCCGCTTCTCATCTGTGCAATGCACTAATAACCAGTGTGGCTGTCTCATTTCTGAAGACTAGGTGTGGGGCCATCTGTAATGCGTCTACCCACAATCACGGTTCTTATGGCCCAGCTCTCTGGCTCTATGACTTCCGTTTCCCCTGAAGCAGAGCCTGACAGGATTTGTGTGGAAGTGTTTTTGTACAGAAGTGCTTCCAGGAAGCACCCCTAAGGGGATGGTGGAAGCAGGACCCTGAAGGGGAAGAAGCCAATTTCAGACGAAGTCCTGCTGCAGAGGGTAACTTCAGCCTGACCCCAACATAGGGGTGGCTCTGGAAGGTAAGTCATACTGACTCCAGGCAAGAAAGCTGAGTTGTCTTACTGCTTATCAGGGTGCTGTCAACAGTTTAGAGCTATCCTAGAAGTGGGGCTAGAAACTTCAAGTCACTTTTAGCTTGTTGAGGGTGAGCTGCTTCGGTAGCCCCAGTGGGGTGGGAGTGTGCCTCTAAGCAGAATCATAGGTGCAGGTTGTCAGAAGGAGCCAGCAGTGCTTGCAATCAGTGAAAAGGACCTGAGGGGTCCCTCCTTGCCCTCCCATCAGCATCCCTGCATGGGTGGGACTGATGTCTGGGAAGAGGAAAGCAGTTGGAGTCAGGAGGAATGGTGCTTCCCAGGCCTTCCTTTCACACCAGGGAGGAGTTTCATTGGGTGAGTAGGATTCAGAAGCCTGAGCTACTTCTGGCCAAGCCCAACCTCTGAGGGCACCCAGATACTGGGCATGGGAGGCTGGTGGCTCAGAACCAGGATTCCAGTGATACTTAGTCTTTGTCCACCACACAGACAAGGCTTCTGAGACTTGCTGCCGAAAACGCTTCAAAACCCATGCCCTGAGTTTTATTTTTGATTCCCTTAACCTAGCAGTGTTTTTTTTTCCTTCCACCTTCTCATCCCAGACTTGTAGGGTCTCTTCTGCAGGTCCCTCTACCCACTGGACCTCTTTGGGTCTGTCTCAGCTCCTCACCCCTCTCCAGCCCAGGCTGTCTTGCTCTTTCCCATCCTCTGACTTCCAGCTTCTACATCCTTCCCACT
This sequence comes from Carollia perspicillata, assembly GCA_004027735.1. NCBI lineage: Eukaryota > Metazoa > Chordata > Mammalia > Chiroptera > Phyllostomidae > Carollia > Carollia perspicillata. The sequence continues at coordinate 152 of PVKM010004889.1, read as the reverse complement.
TCTTTTCTCCACCTCTCTGGACTTTAGCAACTTGGCCTGAAGGCTTCCAGGATTGTATCATTGTGCAGGTCCCCAACCCCCTTTTTCCAACCACCATGGCTCTGTGCCCTATACCAGGGACAGGAGATGTGGGGTCTGGGTTTTGGATATTA